>JANTOP010041247.1:0-10621 GCA_027564815.1 Symmerus nobilis | reverse complement strand
TTTTTTGTGATGTCGACACCTGGTTTCGAACCTGGACCTCCCTCTTCAAAGGCGGGCGTCGTACCCATTATGCCATGAAGAGGTTTCCATTTATCCTCGTAGTATTGATATATTCGTCATATATTCTTTGAGAATAACACTTCATATAAGTATAAAAGATTGAAACCCATCTCTGCCATTCTTATAATATTCTTATCCTAAATTTAAATACCGTGACACTTCTAATTGGGATCGTGATAACTGAAAAATTTGACTTTCAACTGGCGTTTTACCCTAATATTTCTTGGGTTATCTATAATATATTTAGAAATAGAATATTTTTCATTTTATATATTAGGTATCATAAATAACCTCGATCGTAAATAACCTAAAATGTGTAATCGTCGTTAGTGGGGTTCTTTATTATTTGCACACCATTATTATTTTTTATGGTTTTAAGGTAACAACTGATTTTTAATTACCCAAGGACTAGAAATATATCGTTATTTAGGGTAAAGTCTTTATAATATTAAATCAAGGGATTTGATATATATTTACATTTTGGAAGTTACTCATTTTTTAGAGACAATTAAAGAATCTTAGCATGACCATAATATCTAATATACTATAATATAGGTAGAAATTGACCAAACGACGAAAGCAAGTTAAATTCATTTTAATGAATATGGGTTGGTTATTTTTATTAATGTGATGATGAATTTATAGGTTAGAAGAAAGACTTACCTTTTTTCCATCTAATTCATGTGTTCCTTGTGCTAATACCTTATCTACGCTAGATGGATCGCCGAATGTGATAAATCCAAATCCTCTGAAAAGAAAAGAAGGGATATTTGATACACCTTTAACGTATATAACTAATGTATAAAACTATTGTTATACAATGAATGGTGTTTATGGGGTAGCGGGATTTTGTTAATTATTCTCCTTAGAAACTTAGGTATATAGTACTTGCTTAAAAATCTTTAACAAATTAATTAGTATAGCAGTGATAATACCTTATATGAGTCTATTAATTTGCAATAATAATATGCTTCTATTTTCTAATTTCAATACTAATCGTTATTCTTTCTAATAATAAAAAGTTTTATCTAGCATTCAAAAGGATATTTGAACAATGCATTTCATCTATAACCATTTATGCATAACATAATATATTACATAAACTGAAATATTGTATGAATATACCCTCTCGTATGAGTATTTATTTTTACGAAAATAAAATTGATTACCGAGAAAAAAGTATTTTAAAAATATAATCTGTGAAATTAAAGACGATTAAGAGATTAAATTAATTAAAATGCTAGTGAAAAATGTTTGAATTGAATTTAATCTTATTTCGTTGGTGACAGGGGAAACAATAGAAAAATATGTGAAGATATATGGTAGATGCTGTTTGATAGATAAGAAGAAAGTATCTTTTATGATGAAACATTTGAATTTCACATTTTAATACCGATGGATTTCGGTTTTTAATTTCCTGTAGAATAAATTATTTTTTATTTGAATACAGAAAAATCTACTTGTAATATAATCTCATTTATTATTCATATTATATATAATTTAAATAGAATTTTAGTTTTTTATCTTATAAAGGACAACACAAAACATACCTGTGTACGTATTGGGGCGTTGAGGAATCAGCCAATCCGGAGTTGGATGTTGCATATGGGCTGGAAAAAGAGGGGTTTTATCTTTCAAACTTTCGCCTGCTTTTCATGATTTTTTTATAATTAAATTTTATTTTGAATTAAAATAAAAAGAAAATACAAAGCGATTTAAATAAATTAAAATTAATCTAATTGGCATTTTAAAAATAACAACAACAAAAAAAAACAGAGTAGAATTAAATTAAAACCATTAAATATTCCAGAATTATAATAAAGCGGCATACCCGATAACATGCAAATTTATATTATTGTAATAAATAGTTTTTTAACATTGTATGTTTTTAGTTTGTATAAAATTGCATCTTAAAAGATAAGAAACTGAATTAAAATTCTTAACCATACTCGAATCAGTATTTTTATGAATTATAAAAAGCTTTGATTAAGCAACAATTTTCATCGACGTAAAGTATTGTACTAGAACAACTATAGTCTATAAAAGCAACGTCTCTTTATCACCCCGGTACATTATCTTAACTTTATATATTTTATTGATGATTTTATATTTTTTGATGTGAAATATTAAAATCGAATAATATAGTAAATCGAAACGTAAAATTGTAATGGAAATCTAAAAGGTTAAAATCAAGATTCATCATTACATATACGATGAATATTATGATGAAAATGAAAGAAAATCCCTCACGTTCATCCAATAAAAAGAAGTGCTTTTAAATAATCATAAAAAAACAGAATGCACAATGTTCAAAGCATAAAAAAGTTGTCCTACAAATTATTGCTGTGAATGAAGAGTATACATATGTACGAGACTTTCATACAATTCCTTATGTAAGTCCTTATTTAAATTTAAAATTAGAAATTTTCTTTTAAAATCTTATTAAGATAGATATTCGAGATTTAACGACTATTCTATGTCAAAGATCTTAAAGGTTAAATTCTGATCCTTAAGAAAATTGCTAAAGGAATAAATCGTATTTGGCTTTTCATTACGACGCATATAAATTTACGTATAAATGACGGCAGTCGTGGCAGCTAATAATCGCAATATAAATGTGAATACACATTTTAATATTCGTTTGAATGTCAAACTAAAAATGGTCGTTTGCAATTGACTTGATTAATTTTATCACAACAGCTTTAAGTGTAACAGCGAACTCTCTCAAATTCGCACCTAACTTAAGGGGGGCGATACATGTAACCACCTGAATTTTGACCGTTTTTCAGAGGCTTATTTAAGAAGAAAAACGAGTACTACAAACGCACTGAAGGACTTCTGTATGGCCCTGGAATCGCTGACTAGTTGGTAGGTCGCTGTAATCATAACACCTCTAACATAAGTTTTGGCACAAAATCAGACCCTATAAAAACTAATTAAAACTCAACTGATAATTTTTTTATATTTTTTTTTGACTTTATTGAGTTATTGTTTTTTAAAAGTTACATCACAAAATTGAAAATGGACCGTCGTCTTCTATTTCTCGCAAATTCCCCTTCACCTTCTCCCAAATGGTCTGGACGGCGGTTATATCCACTTCTTTAATTTTGTCCTGTATTCGCCGAACCAGGTGCTGCTGATTTTTCGCTTCCCAACCTTTGTCATACCCTAATCTACTTAGTAATGCCCAAAAATTTCCGATCGACCGTGCCTGTGGGATATTTGGTGGATTGTCATTTTTGGGCACAAAAGCAATGTTTTGTTGTCGAAGCCAATCGGTGGTTTTTTTTTGAATAATGACAGGCAGCGAGGTTTGGCCAAAACATTATTTCGTCCACAGAGTGTTTATTTTCGGCAAGCATTTTTCAATATAAAAGACGGAAGGAGGGGGGGGAGGGGGCGAGCATATTTGTTTTTTATTTGCACATGGAATACTATTTCTAAAGTCTTTTAAAGTACGCTACATTGCTGGTTTTGAATAATTATTATTTTGAAATAATTTCAAAATTTCATTATTTGTTAGCTGTCCAGAAACTCTATACACAATTTATTGTTCCTCAAGCTTATACGACATTTCGAAGATTAAAGTTAGTTTATTAAAGTTAGTACAATTGAAAAAAAAATAAACCCTTTAGTTTGTATTTCATTTAAATAAGTGCAATGATTTTGAAAAGTGTACCAAAACTTATGTTAGAGGTGTTAGAGTTTTTGTGTGTCAAAACTTTAAACGCGTTTTTCTCGAAACTATTTTTTTTAAATTGGTGCGCAAGATATCCCAAAAAGTTCTCAACCGATTCCTATGAAATTTAGCATACGTCTTCTCTATAGTATTAGTTTCTAGTTGAACCTCAAAAATGCCAAAACAAATTCAAAAATTACCATTTTTGACCCAAAAACCATCGAAAAATCCGGGTGAAAATCGGACTTTTTTTCTGAGGCGTGCCAATTTACGATTTTTTGAATTTTTTCTTTTTTTATTGGTTCAACTAGAAGATACATGATTTATGAACACGCTCAAACTAAAATATTTGATTTCAGATCGCTGTAACAGAAGCTAAAAATACCGCCGATTGATGCCTTTCGCCGCGAGGGTCTCAGGAGATTAGTTACTACGGCGGCCATTTCGGGATTAAATTTGGAAAAGCTGCCTTTAAATTATTTGAACTCATGATTATAAACGTCATTTCGTCAGCTTGATTATATTACAATTTTACTGTGTAAATTTTTATCATTAAATACAAACGGCTGGTTCTACGTCCATTTCTTCCAGTCGAAAAATGTCATCTTATGTTATGTTCAATTTTCGACAAACATATTAAAAATTCCCAATTCAGACGAATAAATTTAGTGAAAATAGGCGAGCTTAAAAAAATCACCCATTGAAAAAAAGTACCACTGACGTGCACAGTCTTTGTACCATAATAAGAGATCGATATATGGAATATAATGTGCTAGAATGAATCGAATAGATATATTTTTAATGACAATTCAAACAATCTAATAATACTTTACAATACTAAACTTGTAAATTGTATAGTGAGTATAGTCTCCGTTATTCCGAGCACACATTTTTGTTTTCAGTGCCTTCAAAAAGAAACGGAAAACAGCATTGAGGGAATAAAATTTCATTTAAAGTTATTTCAAATTCATTCATGAGAAGTCAAATTAGATCGATAACATCTGTTCGAAAAAAAAAACAAATAATTGACGTCCATAGTCGACGAAAGAGATTAAATACTACTAAGATAATGAATAAAAGTATTTGTTTTTCTATTGAATTTATTTAATGAACTTTCTGGATTACAAAAAAATTTGGTTAGAATCCACCAATAAGGGGCTTTTCGAAAGTTCATATATTTTATCAATAGATGACTCCTTATTATACAAAGAGGCAACGCGTACTTGGTACGTAATAGGACATTGACAATGTTTTAGCCATCATGGCATACAGTCTATGTACTCCGTCTATGTACGTTGGTACTCCATACCAATGATGTCATTGATACAAAGCTGGGATGCAGTTCATTGGGCAAACACTAGAAAATTTGAAAAAAATATTGTAAGGTATAAAAATTTCTTGAAATGTAGAACATTTTGGTAACCATTGAGAAAAATAAAAAATTTAATGGAAATTAGTGTTTCATAAAGCTCAGAATATTTAAGGGAAATAGGAAATATTCATGGTAATTGTGGAACATTTCGAACAAGGAGTTAGATAAAAGTTACATGGAGTTCCAGAACTGTTTTCATTATAAGTTTCTATAATATCATATGTCTATTAATTTTTGGAAAATATAGTTAGATTATCCGAATTTCAAAATTTTGAAATTTTCCAATGTTTGTTCATTACGGAGGGTTCCCTTCAAGCATTTCGAAACGCAGTCGTGGACGATAATTGATATTATTTTATTTATTTGTGTTTAATAATTTAATCGTCGCCAATTTCCGCAGATGTTAAGTTCGGCCTGTTTAGGCAATTTAATAATAAGGCCACATTAACAAACTTCGCTCATTATTGGTATAATAATTTTCGAACTCATTTCAATGTCCACCCTTAGCAGTTTCGCCGGTATATTATCCGCACCCGGAGACTTTCCGTTTTTTAATTGTTTGATTGCGACTTTTATTCCTGTACAGCTCGGAATACCTTCGTTTAACCTTCTAATTGCAGTGGGTTTGTCATTTTCCATAGTAATTAAACTTCTATCAGCTGCTCGTAGAGGATGATTTTATGAGGAAGTCTTGTTTGCTAGCTTTCGGGCCGGACGCGCTTTTATATTTCTCGTGCATTATTGCTATCTGCAGCCTCTTGAGCTTTTGACGCGATTCCTTCGTTGAACCGTCTTTTATCTTTACGGGCGCTCTTAGATATTTGCCTATCCAACTGGATATAGTTTCTTCGAAGGTTGGCTGATGCTTGGTCGTTGGTTTTGTTGCGATTTATTTCGAGCTTCTCTCCATGATGAGTTGCCATGCGGCATCTGATATCCATTATAGAGTTTCTCTCTCGGGATTTCTCGTTCCCGATTTCCCGAGAAATCCACGAAAATAACTATTCCCGATTTCCCGACAAAAAATTCAATTCCCGGGATTATTTAAAACATTAATCATCATTAACTGGGCAATAAATATATCAAAACTACTTGTTTAATTTAAAAATATTTGAAAACAAAGTAACCATTGACTTTCTTGATTATGATTATTATGTTTTCGTGATTATGCAGGTGCGCAATAGATACAATTTTTTTTTAAATCAAAGCGTATGTGTAACTTTAGCGTTCATATTTAAAAAAAATATTTTGTTTGAAGTCAGTGGGAACAATAAATTTGAAGATGCTCTTAGATACTCTCCGTTGCATTAAACCAACCTCAGTGAAAAGTGAGAGTATTTTCGACTGGGGGTTTTTTTGTCACCAAAATTAGGACACGATTCAACGACAATTCAGTTAATGCGCTAGTTTGTCTCAATACTCATTTTAAGAACTCTTCTGATAAATAACTTTATATTTCTATTAATAATTAAGTTCTTTTTTTTAATGAAAAAAGAAATGAAAATTTAAATTGTTTTAAATTAATAAATTTTTTTTAATTAGTAAATATTGAAACCAGGTTTTCCCGTAACCCCCGGGAATAACTTCGAAATATTCTCGTTTCCCGGGATTCATTATTGGCCGGGAAATGAGAAACCCTAATCCATTCCTTTTTGTCATAATTTACACAACCTTGAACATTTTCGGCTATTAGATTTAAAGCGGCCACAACTGTGTTCCAGCTTTTTATTGACATTGTTGTTTGTGCTTAAGGGGCAATGCGATATTAGCCTATCGTGAATTTCGGTTTTGAAGCCATTAGTTGTTTCCGCATTATTAAACCCTGCAATACAACAAGTTTTATTCTTAATTGATCTATTACTAGATAGTAATCACTACAAATATTCGTGTCCCTCTTATTCCGACCGTCAAATAGTGTGGTTCTCTTTCACTTTCTGCTAATGGCAATAATATGATCTATTTGGTTTCGTGTTCTGTTATCTGGGGAGATCGTTGTTATCTTATGAATGTTTATATGGGAAAAAATGCCTTCTTAACTCTACAATTTGTACGAAAACTTCAACTTTAATCGAAAGAAAAATAAGTTCCTAGTATTTTCCTGAAATCCTGCAAACCATATATAGATATACCCAATTAGGTTCCTGTAACGTTTAAATTCGCCTATTTATACAATGAATATCTTCTCTTTAAATGTTTTGTCAAAATTTTAATCGTTTTGATATCACAAATAGGCACAGCAAAAAAGTAAGAATTAGCTTGTTACGTCTATCATTGTGAAGAGAATAATATTATTTGTAAAATACGGAAACCCAATTTTGCGAATCCCAAAAATCCCCAAATGGTTTTAATAGTATCTAGAGGAAAAAGATAGCGAAATTACATTTAATTCAAATAAAAATTTAAAACAATAAAATAATAGGTGTGTTAAATGTTCCATCGAATTCCAACACAAATAAAATGTATGACATAAATTGTTGTATAAATAACAAAACAATTAAAAGTTAATTGGGTGTTCTCTATGTTCACATCTATTAAGTAATTTTTATATATCAAAATATAGCGGAATCATCCTAATTGGAATTTTTACAATCGACTGAATCTTGAAGGTTTAAGTAATTATACGATTATTGACCCTAATATCACATAATTAGCTTATATAGGAATAAAATAATTAAAATTGATAATATTACGTAAGTGAAAGGAATTCACAACATTTTTAATGTTATTTCCCGATTTTCCGAGAATATAAATAAGCTGGTAAATCACCATCCTAAGTAATATGTACAACAAACGGAAATATATATAATTAGATTTCTTATGAAAATTAATAAAATAGAAATATTTGAAAGGATATCGAATGAATTATTTGATTGTATGATTAATTATTATTAAATTTGGATTCGAATGGTTAAATCGAATGTTACTTGGCATCTCCAAGTAATAAAATTTTTTCACTAATAGAAACAACACATCAGTTATTCTGGAATCAATCAAATTAAATTAAAATTTTAAAATCTATGGAACAAGATAAATAAAGATAGATTGACAAGGTTGGAAAATGAATTCTACAGAAAATGTAAGTTGTGGTGGTGTCTTCTATATAATATGATAATGATAATAATAACCAATGAAAATCAGAATACTATGAACTGCAGAACCGTTATCAAGGAATACAATATTAAATAAATAAAATGTCCATTCTGTACCAAGTCTTATAAAAAATTCAATGTCGATCACATTAGAAAGAAAATGTAAAATGTAAATAGAAAAATTGAAGAAATGGGATAAATTATCAATTCAATTTTCTGTGATATCGAAAATGTAACTTGTGATGACGACGGGCTATTGTTGTATAATATAAAAAAATATTTATTTTCAACCATGAATTGACGTTGTTTATTTGGTAAAATTTGCTATTTGTTTCAAAAGAAAGTCACACGAAGATAATGTGTATAGATAACACATCAGTTTCAAGAAAAAAAATCGGAAACAATATCAAGAAAACTTTTTGAAAGGACATTTTCATTTTAACCTTTTTGATTATAAAAATGTATATTGTGTACCAGTAAATGTACTAGCACATATCGTATTTTTATTTAACTTCATTATAAATTTGTAGACTTCACAGCGATAAGTAAAAAATAAAAATGAGGATTGATAAAATGGCGCAAGAAATTCATTAAAAAATATGCATTAACCCAAATGAACAAATCAAAATTTACAAAAAAAAAATCAATGTGACTCCAAGAATTTCACTAGGAAAACATTTTTCTCAAGAGTATAATTTTACTGGCAAATAATTTGGTTTATATATGAGAATAGAGCAGTACCAGGAATGACAATAAAGTGAGAGCGATAAAAATTATATGTAATTTTGATGGGATTGAATCCTCTCGAAACATGTCCGGCTTCCATATTCAAATGACAGAAAAATTTATAGAAAACTAAAACAAATTAATTCAATAGAATTGAGCAGCCAATAAGGGGAAAGGGGAAATGACATATGATTTATATGGGAATCGACCATAGTTGAATGATAATTTGAGATAATTTATAGAGAAAAAGACACGATTTTTCATGAAATCAACCATTCTGTTAGTACTCTCTTTTCTCACCACGAAATAAGCTACTATCGAAAGCCACTTAACCGGTTGGCCAGTCTTTAGGTAAATTAATGGAGGTATTAAATATGGAGATGACCTAACACACCAAAAATGTATCATTTTGTGCTTACTATGACGTATGTGTAGAACCAAGAGCGTAAAATTATGCATTAACAATTACATGACAAATTTATTCATGTTAAACATTTAAATCAGTGATTACCAACGAAGCTTTTTTTTGTGTGTAACATATAGCAATTTGGGTAAAATGGGTATATGACGTGGTAAACAGGGATTTAAATCTTCTGAACAAATTTCTCTTGTTTATTGGTTCTTTTTTGAAACAGGGTTTTAATTGTTATTTTGAGTAAAAGAAGGGTTGAGGGTAGTGGCGTGCGGTCAACATCTCCATAAGATGTGCAAAATTATATGACCCCTTAACAAAATGTTACAGTCTTTTATGCGTTTGCATTATTCGAGAGAACATTACTCAGTGCTATTCCTAGTTTGGTTGCCGAATATTTTCCGCGAATTGAAAATAATAATGTAAAAACGCAAAAAGTTGCTTTGACAGTTAGGCAAAAATACAAAAATTAAATATTTCAGAAAAGTTGTAATTTATCTACGAAGAATCAAAAATTGCGACATTTGATCCGGATTTTCCCATTAATTTTCTTCGGATCCAAATAAATGTAATGATGCTTGAAGTTTAAAAATTCGTTGATGAATTTCAGTCAAAAATGCACATACGGCAGAATTATTCATTTTTAAATTACTTTTTAATAATTAATTAATTTTTTATGGCATAATTAAGGTATTATTTTAACCATGAGATCATAAACATTCATAAAAAGGCAAAAACTCAAAATGTCGTATACGGTAAGTGTGCTAAGGCCGGCAGAATACACAAAGAGTCTCCGTATAAGAATAACTTAATATTCTACAGGGGACCGACAGCTTTAATGACGACACCCGGCTTCGAACCTGCAACCTCCCTCTTCAAAGTCGAGTACAGTACCCATTACGCCAATGAAGAAGTGGTCAAAACCCATTTAGAAAACGTTATCGGCCGAAACCCACAACTGGTAAAAATCGTGCCTGTACAGGGGTGAACATAACATACAAGCAAGCTGAACATAAAAAACGGGAATATTTAAGGGGTTTAAAATGAGTAGGTTTTATTTTGATAGGTCAATTAATAAATGAATGAATGGCAACTCAATATTACAAATATGTATAATTCATCGATTACCTTTCAATTTCATTACTTGAAGTTGTTTCAATTGGATCGTAAAGGTATGTATTTTGATATGGAACTGCAAACACTTTCTACAGGTAGTGTGAAAATAAAAATGAACGATTTTGAACAACGATATCAATTTTATTTTTAAGAAATTTCACATTATT
>JANTOP010041236.1:0-10624 GCA_027564815.1 Symmerus nobilis | reverse complement strand
CACCTGGCTTCGAACCTCGAACCTGCAAACCTCCCTCTTCAAAGCGGGCGTCATACCTATTATGCCATGAAGAGGTATTTATCCGATTTGATATACAATTATTCTTTTAGATGGGAAATAGAAATATTGGAAAGCTTTGTTGATCGATTTTCATAAAATTTCGAAAATTCTTTAAATTAATTAATTTGAAATAAAGCGATATCAAAATGAATTAATTTAAATCTCAAACAAAGCTTTATTAGAGTTTTAAATTATCCACAATTCCCCGAAAATTTGAAATTTCATTCAAATTGAATTAATTGTTTCGGGAATAAAAAAAAATGGTATTTTAATTAAAAACTTCCGATTTGACATTATTCCGACTTTGAAATTTTATAGAGTTTTAATTAAATCAGAAAGTAAAAAGATATTGAGATAGAAAATAGATTTCAAAACGTATTTACTAAAATCTGACCGACAAATTTTAATTTTCCACAGATGTTTTTGACGAAAGTTTGGCGATTTTATTTAAATTTTTTTAAATGGAGATAAAATAGAAAATTGATTTTAAGCTTTCGTAGCGCTTTTTATTTTATCCTAGAGCTTTTAAACGAAAATTTCGGATTTCAGTTAAAGTTAATTATTGGGAAGGAATTAGATTCCATACGGATTTTAATTAAAAGCTTTCGATGTGCTCTTAAAACTTTCTTAAAGCTTTTTCAGAAAATCTTCAATTTCATTGGTTTTAAATTTATTAGCAATTTGCAGGAATAAAAATTGGTTACGATTTGGTCGATATTTCTATATGTGTTCTGCGCCCTCTGCACATTAGAGTGCACGCCACTGTCCCAAATATTCCTGAATTTGACTCGACCATTTTCGACTTTTTCCTTCATTATTTTGACTTTTCGAGTTTTTATTAACGAATTCAAAAGTACTCGGTCGAAAAGGCCTGCAAAAATTTGAATTTATAATATTAATGAGTTTTACATAATGTAACATATGACATGTATAATACATGTAACATATTTAAAATGGTGACGTACCGTATGTGACAATAGATTTTAAGCCCAACGCAATACAGTTAACCCGATCCGTTTATCTTTATTTGTTCTTCAATGTGTTAACCCGAAAATAACTAAATTTCAGGGGTGCTCTGCGCCTTATGCTCATTAGACTGCACGCCACTGATTTTAATACAATTTTCACCCAAATTTCGAATATACAAGACATTTTTTATTTTCACAAAATTTTCGTGTTATCTTATGAATAATTCAATTCAATTTTTGTATATTTTCAAATTGCATCGAAATTTTCAGAATATAAATCTTTTAGAGAAATTTCATGCTATCTAATCTTATCGATCGTAGATTATTATAATTAAAGTAAAATTTATAAAATAGAAAAGTTTAATTATATTAACACTTCATTATAGAAAATAAACATATACGATTGGCCAATCATGATTAATAACATAAATTAATATTGTCGATGAATAATTTTGAAAAATTGGATGATCAATATGAACTGGTGTATTTACGAAAATCTATAAAACGGATCTATTTTCTAAGTAGGTTAAGTGAGATATTTTTTTTCTCGAAGAATAAAAATTACTCACCAACCTCAAATGCTCCGATTTTATATAAAGGAAATGACGAAGAATTTCTCATCTTTTCATGGATTATTAATTTGCTATATGAACTCACGGGTCAAGAAGTGCCTGCCTAATTTCAAAAATAATTTAACAATTCCTAAGTAAATTTTTAAATTTGAAATCATATCGCATTTCAGATGTTTTTGGGTTTTAAAATTATTTAAATTAGGTCCCTAATTTAATTATCTCTGCGCGATGAATTATAATGAAATCAATATAATTAATCAGTATATCGCAGAATTTATTAGCATTCATTTCACTTTTAAATACATAAATTTAAATCTCAATAAATTTATTTGGATCAGTAAATCACCAGTGTAGACGATAAAACTCAATCAAGCAAATCTTTTATCTAATAAAAAATAGTTATTAAGCAAGATTTATATTTTAAAAATGTATTATTCATTATTGAAATTTATTATTTTTTTTTTCTTATAAATTACAGGGTATTCTATATACTCGAAAATGATTTAATTACCATTTTTTATTTATAGATTTAGGTGTAGTAAACTTAATGTCAATTATATGAAGATTGGAAAACTATAATTTCTAATGTTTATGTTAAACATGAATAAGAATATAATAAATAAAAATTTTCTGCATAATAGATTTTGGTTTCATTTCTAAGTAATAATAATAATTGATATTTCCAGACTTCCATAACATTCTGTATTAAATATAAAATTAAACAGATGATGAGGTTTTTTCAATGTAATTATCGAATACATTACAAAATCGTACAAAATATATGATTTAAAAGAAAATTCATTTGCATTAAATCAATTTGTATAATTTTCAAATAGAATTTATATTATTTTAAATAGTAGATACAAAATAGAAATTGTTATGATTATACAAATTGCTAGTAATTAATTAATCGAACAAATTTTATATTATACAATTTCACTCCTTCTAATTTCCGTATTTATTTTAATCTTAAACAGAACCAAAAAATTGAATCTAATAATAAATGATAATATTTTTTAATGATTGCGATTAAAAATGTTGTTAATTTTTATTTGGAATTGGTCCAAAACTGAAGATTATATTGAAAATCTATAAATAAGTTAAATGCGGAATTTTTCGAATATTCTGTGTACGCAAATTGAAAATCCACTATGTTGCGTTAGTAGTTTTAATAAATTCAAAAATTTGTATCATAAATTATTAAGAATTATTATTATGGGTATGCCATGCAATGCGCCGAGCACATTTTTACACTTATGTAGCAACGATCCTACATAAGTGTAAAAATGTGCTCGGCAGCTGATATTTCTGTATATTACTTGTAACTTGTGACTATACGTTACACAGTTTTCAAAAGTTACGTGACTAAATAATAGTTCAGAAATAATTAATATACAATTTTGAAATACTTAAATTTTGAGAAATAAATCAATATGAGCAAGAAATAAGGGAAAATTTCAAAAATTTTGACGACAAACAATAAAGGTTAGAGAAATTATCCAAACTTTTTTGTAACACGAATCAGTCAAAATTTACAGGAACAATTTAAAAATAATTTACGATGCTAGGAAAATATATACACAAATATTAGAAAACTAAAACTTCACTTCTAGAAAGAAAATGTCTAAATAATTAATAAATTAATTTCGAAGACATTGGAATCGAATGGATTATATATAAGAAATAGTTCACTGCTTGATTAAACATCAATTAATATTAATAATACATGTCTCTTCTATCAATAAAATAGAATTGTTGCGAGTACGCATACAAGATGTGATTTGAAGAAAATACAAGCATTCAAAAGATATTTGTCAAAATTTTATGGCAATCCGGGCTTTAGTTTACAAGTTACGGTGGTTTTAGTGACGCTACTGTTGCTATTTTCAAAAGAATGGAGAAAAAGGAATTTCTTGTACTGGTTAAACACTGTTTTTTAATGGGAAAGAATACCGTTCAAAGTAGTGGCTTAATAAGTGTTATGAGGACTGTACTCTATCGAAAGAAACCGTCGAACGTTGGTTTAGTGAGTTTAAACATGATCATACAAACACCGATGATGCTGAACACTCTGGTCGCCTGAATTCGGCAGTTGTTCCGGAAAATATAAAGAAGTGTATACAATTGTTTTGGAAGGACCTTAAAGTGAAGTTGCGAGACATAGCTCAAGATATCAGAAGGCAGTGTGAACACTATTTTACATGAACATTTGTCGATGAGAAAAATGTGTTCGAAGTGGGTGCCGCGCCACAAAAAACAGCGCTGTGTCGATTTGTTTAACAGTTATTTTTTTGTTGGTATATATGAATTTCAATTTATCGACCACCACACTCCGGAATCACATCATCGAGTCAGTTGAGTGAACAACAGCTAATGAAGCCCAAAAAAAAAAAAATGCAACTGTCGGCCTGTTAGGTTTTGGCCTCCGTATTTTTGGATGTGCAAGGTATTTTATTCGTCGATTATCTTGAGAAAGGAAAGATCATCAACAGCGAATATTATGAGGAGTATAAATAAGGTTTCGCCGTTTAATAAAAAATGGCGCTTCTAGTATTAGGTTAAACGTTCTGCCGTAAAACGTCATATCGTAATGTTGAACATCTGACAACAACATATAATCTTGATATTAGCGACTTTGTATCAGCATCATTTATCTTTTTTCGTGCGAAATGTCCGGTTTTGAGCCGAATAAGCGTCATTAGCGGGAGCTTTTGATTTACTTACTTAATTTGAAGAAATCTGCAGCTGAGACGCATCGATTGCTTGTAGTAGTATATGGTGAGGCTGTCTTAAGTGATAGAAGTTGCCGTAAGAGCTTTCAAAAGTTTCAGAACGATGAATTTGACGTCGAAGCGGAATTGGAAGCATTATTGAATGAAGATTCGTACCAAACGCAAGAAGCACTTCCATTTACATTATGAGTGACTCAACTAGCAATTTCACATCGCTTACAATCGTTGGGAATGATTCAAAAGCAAGGAAATCGGGTTCCATATGAACTTAAGCTGAGAACCGTAGAACGCCGATTTTTCACATATGAAAGGCTACTTGCCAGGCATAAACGAAAGAATTTTTCTGAACGTATAGTCACTGGTGATGAAAAAGAATCCACCTCGATAACCCAAAGAAGAAGAAACCATGGGGAGCACCTGGCCATGCTTCAACATCGACAGTTAAGCCGAACATTCTTGGAAATAGTTCATGTTGTGTATTTGGTTGGATCAGCTTGGTGTTGCGTATTCTGAGTTGGTCAAACCGAACGAAAGCAATACTGGGGATCTCTACCGAACACAATTTATGAGATTGAGCCGAGCACTCATAGAAAAACGCGCCCACTACTACTGCAGACACGACAAAGTTATTCTTCTGCATGATAATGCTCGTCCACATGTTGCGGCGACGGTCAAGACATACTTGGAAACGTTGAAAGGGGATGTCTGTCTGAGCAACACTTCACATCATATGAAGATACCAAAAATTTGATCGATTGAATAGCTTCAAAAAATTAAGCGTTCTTCCGACGCGATATCCGTCATACAATTGAAGTTTGAATTGATTTCCCATCCACCGTATTCTCCGGATCTGGCTCCCAGCGACTACTTCCTATTCGCAGACCTAAACAAAATCCTCAATGACTGATATGCGTCAAAGTCATAGCCGCAACAAACGCCTATTTTGAGTCCACAGATAAATCGTTCTACAAAAAAGGAGTCGAAAAGTTAGAGAAGCGTTGGAATGAATGTATTACCCGTAAAGAAGACTATGTTGACGAATAAATAGTCCAGTCATATTAGGGGTTTCACTTCGGAATGAGAGATAATAAGCCGTAAACTTGTAAATAAGTTTATTTTGGTATTCTAAAAGTTGTCTCAAAAGTCTCATAAAATCTTGTCGTGCCTGGTGTCCTGGCAAATAAGTTCGAAGTTAGGATCTTCCGTTAAAAACCTCTTAAAGGAAAATATGAAAAATGATTTTATGTTCACTTTTTGTTGCTCGAATACAGTAGGTATTCCCAAAAGTTTATCCCGTTGTGGGCGTAGATAAACAAAATAAAACAATCAATTTAATTGTTAACAATATTTAGTTTTTATTACTTTACTCATTATATACCTACTTTTTATTATAAATCTTATACAAAATCGTTCACAAAAATTATTACATGACAAATGAAAATGCTTAAGTCACTCACTTTTATTATTTACATATAGAAAACTTACTAGTCCTTCGCTTCGCTTCCGGTAGAGCCGACAATCTCGCCCTTTATTGCTGGTACAAACAAGTTGGCTTGAGACTCTCTTACATTCTAAAAAAATATTGTCCAACTCAGACAACCTGTTTTCGCTTCCAGGGAGTTATCGACTCAATTCCTTTATCGCTAGTAGAGGACCTACGTTCCTCTACTCGCTTCCGGTAGAGCCGACAATCTCGCCCTTTATTGCTTGCACAAGCAATTTGGCTTGAGACTGTCTAGTCTAAGAGAACTCCTTGCGTTTAGTCAACCGAAGTCAGAGTACAACAAGGAGTTCTTGTCCCCCCCGAGGACCAAGTGCAATTGAGTTTCTTAGTGCATTTTTCTGTTTATATACTCTTTTCCAGACCAAAAATCGCGCTAGCGACTTTTAGAATTTACCTCGCTTGATCAAAATTTCAAGATTTACCATGTTTAAAAAAATGGACTTTGGACTTTATATAAAATGAATGAAAAATACAAAGCGTAAGATAATTTTAAATTTTATCGAACAAGTTACAACATGGTCAAAATCTTGTCTATATTCGTTGTAGAGAATGGAATTTTATAAATATGTAAAATTTGGTCTCATAAACAAAATTATGCTAGACGTAAACAAGAATTCATATTTAATCCTGGTTTATATAACAATCATTGAACTTCCCATTGAACAGACATTAAAAGCATGAGAAAATATGAATTTTATCCAACAAGTCAGAACATGTTACAAGTCTTGTCCGTATTCATTGTTGGAAATGGAATTTTATAAACATATTTTTGTAATATGAACGCGATTTCAAGAAATATTATTTAGAAATAATAAGTTAAAATTCATGTTCATTCTTGTAAAATTCTTAAAAGAAACGTGTTAATCGGAAGATAATTTTATAGCTATTTGAATATAAAAATTGTATGATTCCAGGCGTATTCATACACCATAAAATATATAGTAACTGTTACTGATGGAATATGAAATATGGATGCTTTCTTAGCTTAAAAATAAGCTCATGAAATGTAGTTGTTGTAACCAATTGAAAGAAGTGGATTATGTTTGATTGAAGTACTTATTACAGGGTGTGCTATGTTTGATCAATTGTATATAATAATTATTGGGAGCTAATATCCAGGAATCACAATCTCTTGTCCGCGTCTTAATTTATTCAAGGTCAAAGGTCACCTAAATCGCAGTTTTTCGCAAATATTTCGCTTCCTATGGTTTCAATGATATTTGCATCTATTATAAAAATTGTAGAGCGTAAAATCTTCTAAAAATTTTGTTCCAAACATTTTTTTATACGCTTAACTGTTTTTGCGATAGAGCGCAGAGAGCGTGAGTCCCGATAAATAATACGTCATATAAAATTAATTAATTACTAAAAAATCCATAATTAAGAATAATTTACATTATTTATTAATTAATACCTTATATTTAATAATATTTTTCGTTTGTCAAATATATTCGTTTAATAATACTTACTTACTAAGTGTAATAAAAAAATTGTTAAGTAAAATACTTTAAGTATATTTTAATTATATTCTATTATTATTATTTATATTTATTAATTTTTAAAATATTTATTCCATGAAATTATTTATATAATTAAAAATTTGTATGCATTTCTTGATAGTATATTGAACTTGGTGATGAAGATGCATAATTTGTCCGGAATTCATAAAGTATTTTAATTTTTAAATAATTTCATATAATAAAAATTTATTAAACTAATTAAGTAAAAACCTAGAAGAGGTGTTTTTTAGTTTTAAACTTTAGTTCTTTAATTTAATTTTTTATCTTAAAAATACCCATCATATAACATTATATCTATTATTTAACTAATATTAACAATTTTGTTTCTTAGTCTAATTACATTTTCCGTTAGTCCTGCTATTATACATAAAAATGGTATAGTATTTACTTAATATTATTTACTTAATTTAAAACTAATTATTTTTTAATTATTATTCACATAAATATTTGCGGTTAAATCCTAATTTACATCTAATGGATATTACTGGAAAAATATGGGCGAATGATTCGATGGTAAAATTCCTGCAACAGTAAGCTCTCGGTTTTATGAATACAATTAAAAATATTGGATTTCATGAGTGAATAAATTCAATTAATTGGTTAAGGTTAAAAAATTGTATTCTCAATGCTATTATTATGCTCTTACTTCCGAGTGTTCACTATACCGCAAATCTACTGTATTTTGATTTTCCGCTAATTATTATATCAATACTTTGCAAAAGAGAAGTACTTCTGTTAGTTATATCCATAAAGATGACGTCAATAGGGTAACTGTGTATTACATTCCATTTATGGAATGGGAGAGCCTCGAAGAGGGAAATTATTGTATTTATTTTATTTTATTTCCTTAACTTACATATCAATATTTATTCATAGATTTAGCTACGTTAGCCAATTTGGTAGCAGAAATGAAACGGTGTATCCGACCATTATCTTCCTAGAAATCGTTCATATTAATAAATCTCAAACTAATGGTCACCATTAAATTTAATTAGGTACATACCTGCTTTATTTATTTTTTCCCATATAAATTACATATTAAAGAAACAGTTTCATAAAGTTAAACACTAATTAGTATAACAAAATATAATGTCTGATATACCGATTTAGTTTATGATCTAATAGACGTTTGATTTCTCTTGCCTCCATTCCATTATTCTAATATTTATGTATATTTTTTATAATTTTTTTTAATACCAATTGATGCGTATGAAATGATTATAGGAAATTAGAACGAAGAAAATTGGGTTGGGAAAAATAATATGAACAAATAATAATATCGAGAGACCAAAAATCCACAGTCATTGACCAAATAAAAATTGAAAGTTAAACTTGATGAATGAATTAGAAATGATTTGCACGGCAATTTATTATCGTATATCCCATATATCTATTTATTTACATTAACCAAACATTCATTCCGGTGCCTCCTAGAAAAAAGTCGTTCGATCTAAGCCTATAATTATCATTATCCCCGAATTGAATATGGTTTATAATATACAAACTAAACACACCCAGTACAAGAAAAAAAAAGATATAAAAATACTTGCTAATAGCCCCAAAATTTAACTATAGACAAATCCAAAAATAACCACCAAACCTTATTACCACCAATGTTCACCATATCAAATCCCAATAATAAGAAGACTATGAATTTTTGGTCGCCTAGCTGGCCGTCGCCATTAAACAAATAAAAAAGAAATTTTGCCTAATATTGGCTATATGTACGCGTGCAACCCATAAACCAATTTTCGGATCAATATTTTCCGTTATTGGAAATTTGGAAAGGGAAAAACCAAAAAACATTCATATATAATAATATAATATATATATATTTTTTGCAAACTTAATTCTACACCAAGAAAAAATATAAAACCCACCCTGATCCAACCCAGAAGTATACAGTTTGTACAAACCCGCGATAAATTCGGAAAAAAAATTAAAGAACAAAACAAATAAAATATAAAACCGATAATTTATTTTTCACAAATAAAAAAAAATGTATAGAAGAAAAACTAGGGAAAATTGTTGTTGCTAGTAAAATACAACCAAATATACCCCCAATAAAATCATTGCTCCATTATAATACAACTCCGATTCAATACAATTAAACTAAGTATAAACAACAGGGTGTCCTCATTTGTTCTAATTAATTTGATTTAAGAAAGGAAGAAAAAAAAATGGCGGAATAAACAATTAATGAATATAAATTGGTATCGAACCCGGGACATTATTTAACCTTATCAAGTTGAATGGGAATGATATTTTAAATTATATACATCGCCTTTCATATAAATTAGTTTAGTTACACATTTAGCTGTGAATTAAGAACGTGGTTTTTTGGGTTTCGAATTCAAACATAACTTTACGGGCCTCCTATTAGGACAATGGTACATTTGACTTTTACTTAATTACTACTACGTACCATTCTCGCTTAACGTTTCGATGGGGTATTATACCGTAATGCAAATATATTGGAAACACAACATTGCTAATACTGCGTCTCCCCCACTAAATTTTCTACATAAAGGAAATTTCTCTATAAAAACCATTATAATTCCCTTAGAAACAAGGACACACATTCTAATAAACAATAGTATGTATTTATCATTACGACAATATGACAAAATTAACTAATATTTACATAGTTCCGGAATATCTATATGGTCTATTATGTTAATGAATACATATCCCAGACGCATGGCTATATAATTGATGAATATTGAATAAAGTTTAGGAACGGACGAACAAATGGTCGATTGTCCTAATTAAATAAAGCTCGAAGCGCATCCATATAATATATTTATATGTCACATACATGTATATGAATAAAATTTCATTGCATATTTTATGCGCACGTAAGATTAAATTAATTTGTAGCTGCAGGAGTTTTTATTTGGTTGAGAGAAAAGTCTCATGGTTATTTTTTGTATAATTTTTCTTAAATGAGAAATTAATAAATTAAAATACACAGTAATCCCCCCTATAACACGGTGGATTGGTTCCGCGTTATAGGAAAACGCGTTGTTGGAGTATTCTCGTATAACGCGCCATTCTAACCCCATATATCGCGGTTTGTACAAATGATTCGTTTAACTTTTCTCGTTAAGGGGGGAAATAGGGTTAGCACTGCGTTTTTTTTTTGTGATTTTCATGAATTTTTTTAACAAGTAAGGAATGTATATAATTTATTGAGAACATTTTATACATGTATTTAAGTAAATCTTGCAATTTTTTTTTAAGTGTTTCGTCGAAAAATACGGAAGAT
>JANTOP010041225.1:0-10627 GCA_027564815.1 Symmerus nobilis | reverse complement strand
ATAGTAAATTTATTGCGAAAAAAGATATTAGGTTCAACGGGAAAATTGCTAAAATCATTCGGGCCACCGAGTTAAAAGTATCGCGGGCCACAGAGAAAGAAGGCATGGGTCGCATGTTGCCCGCGGGCCACCAGTTGGGCAGAACTGGTTTATACCAAAATCGAGTATTTATTATTCTTTAGCATTTCTTATGTGCGGTTTTGAAATATACCCGAGGAATATATTCACTTCGCTGCCCTAATAAGCGGCATTAAGTTAGAATGACTACATTGCTAGATGATATTATATGTTTAGAGCCAGGGTGCCTGCAAGAAAGGCTAAAACTTACACGAGGAGTAAGGTAAAAGGTGATATGACGATTTGATGTCGACTAAATTTTATTTTAGTAGACCTTTTAATTTACACCCGACATTAAATATTTAGAATCAAATAGACAGAATATGAGTAGTTAAGTAATAGTAATAACAAGAATAATATCATGTTGAAATAAAACTAATTTACAACAAGAAAATACATGATTTGTAGCTATAAAATGATAAAATAAAGAAATGTAGAAAAAGTTCAGCACCGACCTTAAATAATAAGTTTTAGTATAGTACCTATACAATTGTCATAAATGAGATCGATTACTGTTTATTTGTAATTTTTATAAATATCGAAAATCAAATCAAATTAATCACCAAATTCTTACAAGATGGATTTACATTTTACAATAATACAACTTGAATAATTTATCTGTATTATGTCGAAAAATTTAAGTGCACATATATGTATAGTACACACGGTGTAATGAATTGAAGCTCAAATAATGAACATACATATTCGCAAATTTAATAAATTGTCTGATTTGTACTCTATCTTAAAATGATCCATGACAATAGAGTTTAAAATTACTGAAGTGTCAAGGAATTTAATTCAACTTTGCTTATCTTGTTAACCTTCAGCTAAAATCTTAAAAAAGAATGTAACATTATAAGGTTATTAATTTGTGTTTTTAAACCAAATTTTTAAGATAATCATCATGCTCATTTAAATTGGTGAAAGTGATTCAAAAATCGACAAAGTATCTATAAATAAAACGATGAAATTGGTTAAACTTATAATCACTTCCGTCACATATGTATTTATTCTTGTTCAAGGTATCATAGCAATTGTTAATATAGAAAATGTGTTGCAATAAGAGCATCTTACCAATTCTAAATATCAATCAGCAATTTCATGTCTAATTTAAGTATAATCCGTTTAACATAAAAGCTGGTGTTAATTTTACTGAGAGTAAATTAATGAAGAATATTTATTCCTGAATATTGATTTGAAATTAAAAATTGAAATAATAAATACAGAATTGTCACATAGTTTTAGTGTTATATGTATTTAACAATAAAATAATAAATAAAACCAAATTCCATTAATTTCGAATAATAAATAAAACTGAATATTGGAACATGCATATATATCATAAAATATAGTTTAGTTGTATTTTATTTACTTTTAATGCAATTATTTGTTGCTCAATTATAAAGAAATGTGTGGTAGAGATGTCTTGTTTGCTTGACATTTACACATTATTGCTTTGTTATAATAAGAAAATAATAATAAACGAAAATGGATAATAAAACTCATTATTAAAAAAAAATATAGTAAAGTAAGTAATATAATATTAAATTAAAGAAATAATATTATGGTCAGGTAACTTGAACATGATCATCGTCGGTATTATTGTCGGGCATTGATGCATGTGTAACATGATCATCTTGAAATGAAAGTCTTCTTGACGGTGAACTGGGTGGTTCAGATGAAGGTGAGGAACTTCTTGACGACATTTGACTATCGTTTAGTATTGGTGCTGGCGGTGCACGCAATGTAATTGGTAATTGTGTAACTTTGCCCATAAACGAACGAATCTCCTCAAAATATGATTCTTCCGGTATACCGCGACTATTTCGTCGAGTTGTTCGTAATCGTTCATCGATCCCTAAGCCAAGTGATGCTGCATCTGCCTCATGTTTCTTCAAATGACGATCCAAATTGGTTTGTTGACCGAAACATCGTTCGCACAATGCACATTTGAACGGTCGTTCCTTATTGTGGATATTACGAACATGTCGCTGTAAATTACTTGATATACTGAAGGATCGTTCGCAGTATTTACATTTGTACGGTTGTTCGCCAGTATGCGTTCGTAAATGTCGGGTCAAATTGGCCGATCTAGGAAATACTTTACCGCAAAATTTACAGGAATAACGATCTTTATTCTTAATTGAACTACTATTTGTATTTACAGTATTTGCATTTGGTGTGGAATCGTTATTATTATTATTATTACTAACGAGATGATGATGGGGATGACCGTGTTGATGAAGATGATGGCTATTTGGATTACTATTTGTATTATGGTTAAGAGTATTTTGGTTATTATTATTGTGAAGTGTTGAACTATTATTCAGATGACTCGATGGTGGTAGCAGTTGACCTGACATGACCGGAAATTGTTCTTGTTTCAGCCGTAGAAGATCATAGTTTGATCCATGCCTTTGGGGTAGAAAGGGTGCGCGATAAGGGAATGGTAAGCGTGCCGCTTTAGCCATTGCCTCAAGCATTAATGGGTGAATAGCGGCTGGTGAAGGAAATAGTACCGGTCCCGGACTACTTGATACATGTGATACACGCGAGTCATCTTTTAAGTTCACCCTTTTTATCAAATCAATATGATTTTTCTTTTCATTTAAATTACTACTGACTTTTTCATTAATATTATTATTCATTGTGTGATCATTATTATTGTTATTGCTAGTAATATCATCGTAAATGTTATTTTTGTAATTAAGTTGATCAGAGTAACTACGATCATCCGTTTCAATGAAATTACGATTTTCATCCTTTAAACGTTCTATACCCCCCCTTAACGTTATTTTTTTATGATCTAATCGTAAATCTAATGGTTGATCACTATTTGGTTGATGAAGTAAACTGACAGCCGTGGAACGACTTGTCGTTGATAGATCATACGGGATTGGTATCGCCTGTGAAATGTTTGTTCCTAACAAAGGATAGACACATCCCTGCTTCGGACTTGGTAGCATCTTTCTTGGCGAATGATCTTTCTCTCGCATGTTTAACTAACAAAACAATAATGATGATTAATTCTTGGTCGGGGTTCTTCCGATGAACAAAAATGTGCTATTACTTTTCCAATGGCTAAATGCTGCTAATGGATGTGGTCTGTTGTTTTATGCCATTTATGTGAGCTCCATTGATCTGAAACAAATAAGAAAAATTTAATATCAATTACACGGTTAGAAGTAATTTGGTAAAAAAGATCTTTTATTATATAAAAGTGAAATGTTATTAAAATCTGAGGTTTTCTTTACATAATTCAGTTATTGTGACTAATAATATGCTACTTTCTTTTTATCTTCAATGGGAAACGTATTGTTCAGAAATGTGCATATTTATCAATTTAAGATACAATCGAGATACAATATAGATCGAATTTAATTTGAAATACAGACAGAATGTTTCTGTAAATGTTAATTTGTTTGTTATCTAATTTTTATTTTCTTGTTTTTTCATTCCAAAATTCCCAATTTTCATGCCTCGTTCAAATCATGTGCTTATAAAATTAATTTTATACTCCAAATTCCTTCTCCAAATTTTTAAAAGATTTTATCTATATATGAGTAGGATAGTTATTATAATTAATAACATAAATTTATAAAAAGTTAATTATATAGAGAATCAACGATGAATTACCGATTTATAATAATATTACAATCAATGACTCCTTTTACAGAAAATATCGATAATTATCTTCTTTTTTATAGATAATTTGGAAGGATTCAAAGGCCACACTAAGAAGAGATCTTCAAGTGCTACAGAAAATTTGTTTTTCTTTTTTTTAGTGCAAAATCTCGCTGGTATAGCTGCCTGAAATTGCCACTATTGGAATTTGGCGTGCACGATAACTCTACTTTGGAGCTTCTGGAAAAAAAAATTCAAAGAGATTATTGAAGAGAAAACTTACCGCTATGGCGCTAACCAAAAATATCCACATCCACGGTTGAAAAAAACAAAATGGCGGACTTTTGAAATTTTCAACCTTTTTTTTCGACATACATTGTTTAAAAAAATAGATTAAATATTAATGGATAATCATAATGGTTCCGGCGATTGCCACACATGTGTAGAATATACCATAAAAATTTCAGTTAGATAGGCGAAACAGTTTTTTTTTAGGATGCACGCCAGGTCGAAAAACATAGTTTTGAGAAAAACGCGATTTACTTTCATTTTCTTGAATTTTCTTTTATGTCGCATTTTTCGACCTGTTCTCGAACTTTCTGACCAAAATTATAGTTTCTATATTAATTCTACGTATATTTACTAAAAGAATCAGGAGTTTTTGAAAAATTGATCCTGATAAAAAAGATTGGGAACTGACCCCTTAAGGGAGTTTTGTACTTTGAATTTTTGAAATGTTTAATGGCTTAAAATGTCATAAATAGTTGTAGTTTAATAAAACGTAAAAAAAAGACAAATCGATTTGTGTCTTTTTGTCTTTTTGTAAGTGATTCCGGTGCCTTAAGGGGGTCACTTCTTCAACCATTTTCCATACAAAATACTTGATTTTCATCTACCTTTTTCTAGACAACTACTGGGCTGATTTCTCTGAAATTTTGTACACATGTGCTTACCTCCAATGTCCGCATTTTAGGCAGAGGAATTAAAAAAATATTACTCGGATTCAGAATTATGACATGAAAAAAAACATGAACATTTTTCGAGCTTCTTACATTTTTTAAAAATCTACCACTGAACTTATGGAAATTTCCTCTGTTGTATCGGTAGGTATTGATACCACTTTTAATACAAAAAAAAATCGTGTTGATATCTTCTATAATTTTCTAGAAAAAGGTACATAAACTTGAAAAAGTGAATTTTTCAGGAGAGCCAAAAAATTAAAAAGTACCGTTTTTTAACCACAATTTCGTACATTTTAATTTTTTTTTATTTGCTTCTGTGTATTTTTTTCCTGGATTTATACTGATATGTTGCCTTCTTCCTATTAGTTATAATCCGCCAGATTGTAACATTTTTAAGAAAAATTGTGTATTTCGTTATCTTTTTTTGTTAAAAAAATGTAGAGGAGGCATTCAAAGAAGCAGAAGGAGACAATCCTTTATATGATCCAGGCTTCTACTAATTTTAATTTTGATCTTTTTTTCTTAAAAAATTTTTTTTACAAGATAAATATTATGAAAAAAAAAATATTACTAAATATGAACTGACGTCCCCCACTTTGCTTACAAATTTCGATTACTTCTACTAATCGGAAATTGTGAGTACAATTCTTTATACGCTGAATTGAGTGTAGAATCAAAATCGGCGATAAAAAAAATCGACTATTTTTTTTTTTTTTTGAGGTAGTGACCCCCTTAAGAACGTGTCTTTTAAAATAATCTCAAATACGTTAAATTATCGAGATACGAATGTTTAGAGGACACGTCCTTATATGGAACATATAACGGCATGAGAAAATTTAATCGCGATTTTCTAAAAACAACATTTTTCAAATCGGTCGTGCATTTCTCTCAGAATCCAATTTTGCACACATGTAGAGTTTATGTTAGGCTATCGTTCAGCTCTCCATCTTTTTGATTGCGTTATAATTACTGTTTCCCGGCAGTGTGAAATGAATATTAAATTGTTGAAAATCAGGCGATCGACATTGGACGTGGCATGTGACATTGTACATGGGACTTGAATATATGCATACTCTCGTCTCAAATGTTTCTAATGCTTACTAATAACAATATGGTACACTAAAAAAAATGAGAACAGACTAGGCGGATTTCAATAATTCGGGTATGCTGAACACGATGGCATCATTAGTTTTTTTCCTACACGTCAAATTTCGAAAAAAATGCTTCCAAAAAAGGGAATTTTTTTAAAAAAAGCTTTCAAATTTTGATCAATTGAATTCAAACATATTTATAAACAAGAACTAAATAATATTTCATTCGAGATAAACATTTATATACAGGTATGCTATAAAACGGTTAATTCGTAGCGTATTATATAGTACAGGCAAATTAAACCGAATATCGTCAAATAAACAAAAAAATTGCGAATTGGCTGTAACTTCGTATAGACCTTTGAAAATGTATATATTTCAAGAAACCAAGGAGTCCCTAGCCACAAATGGTGTGCTGGAGTCGGTACGCTTACCCGTTTGCGACACATGTAAATAATATAATTTTGTGATTTTTTTTCATGTAAATCACTATCAATATCGACAAGTTTGGTAAATTTAGCATCCTAAGATCTTACATAATAAAATACAGTACCATAATTTTGTTTTTGTTAATAATATTGTTGAAATAACGTTGTTGTTGTGGTTCTAAATAAGATCTGAAAGTTCCACATCGATCCGAGTTCCGCTAACCATACCACGCGTGGTCAAAGTTTGCGAAAATCGTTTTTCATGAATATCTTATTAACCGTTACTTTTACTTGTTGCAAACAAATGGTGAATATTCCTGCTTGTTGCTGGTTTCTCTTTTTTTTTGGAAACTCGGTGGAACAAATTACTATAAGCATAAAATTTATTATATTCTAAATATGTATGTGTTGGTGCCGTAGTGGAAACGAACAATCCAACCCATAACTTAAATGAGACAGGAAAAAATTGGAATAAAAACTACAAAACTGTCGTTTAAATAGACAAATCATACAATTTTAGTTTCTTTAGTGGAAACAAAAAATTTATATGTGTTGCTAAAAATTTCTAAATATGTAAACAAGGAGAAACTCAAGGCAACAATAAGTTTCTCAATGTTTCTTCAATGGAATCTAAGTTTTAAAATTGTCTACAAAAAACACTTAATTTTTTTTTCCGTGTAATTAACGGCAAACAAGATATTCATGATAAAACGATTTTATACCGCGACCCGGCAGAAAAACGGTTTATTGTGAATATCTTGTTTACCGTGAACTCCGTGAGCGGGTTCTAAAATTTCATCAATCGCTACGAAACTTTCTATTTTGTAGTTTTGTAGCAAGTCGGACGTTTTTAGCCTATGAGAACTAAATTTGCCGTTTAAAAATTTTCTCCCATACATTTGGCGGCCACCGTAATGTACATACAGCAACATTTCATATTCCATTTTCTTAGGCTTGGTTACTTGGCCTAATTACTAAAAGAGAAGCAAAGGAGGTTAATATTATTCGATATTTGTTATAGTGATGTGGTACTCGTAAATGCATATGTTATGCATCGGGCTTATGGTTGAGTCCATTAAACCTACAGACCCTCCAGATTCTTATAAGTATTTTATATTTTCATATATTTTTTTTCGTATACATTTTTTTTAGAAAGTTCAAAGATGTAAAATTAACCGAAAGTATATCCAAATTATTTCCTTTTTAAAAATTAATATTGAGGTAATCAATTTTTATATATTACAAAATAAATCGATGACATGTAGGTAATAAATTAGCACTAAAATAAAAACAAAAGAGAACCTTCACAAACAGAATTTCGATGACAATTTATTTTATTGCACATTTTTATTTTAAAAGTAAATTTAATTAATTCCAAATAAAGATTAATTTCATTTTATGCAATTTAAGTAAAGTTATTTTAATTTCTATATAATGTATTGCTGGGATAGCTTCGATGTGGATAAAAGATTATTATATCTACTTAATAAAAAGTTAATTATAGTTAATATCGTTCCACATATTATTAATTATTTTTTGATAAGTAAATGTTACCAATATCGTTTGGTTTTTGATAAATTTTATAAACTTTTAATAGTTAATTGCACCTTTCATAATCCTTAATTTAAAACGCAAAATCCAAAGAGTGAATTTATTTATATTTTATGTTCTACATAACAAAATAAATTTATCTATCAAATATAGCAATTAACAATAATTGATTTCAGGATTTATATTTTTCATTAAATAAACCATTCCATTATGGTATTTAATCAACGTTCAAAATGTCTTGAAAATAACAATATCTTGATCAACTATCTCCCATAGTCTACCATTAAGTAGCATAACTTAAATAATATATAATTTATTTGTATGATTCATAATAAATACCATATTGGTTAAATATACCTGCCATTTAAAAACAAATTAGCTACTATAGTAGTTAAACAAAACGTTAAGATATAGTCAACGTTAGATATCATCAGGTAATAACCGAAGGTACATTTCTTTAATTAGTTACTTCATGAGAGGAACATATATATTAAAATGATTAGAAAAAATATATTATATTGTTATATTGTTAGCTGGGCTAAATCTATTCAGAGCAAATATTTTTTTTCTAATTTGAATGGTATTAAAAAAACAGCGTTATATTCAGTTGGTTGGGTGGGCATAACGCATTTATTTGGGAGATATAAGTAGAGATTATAAAGTCTATTTATGCACATTGCACTGCACTGTTGGTGAGAATTATTTCTATCCGACTTCGGATTAGCATTTTTATGATATGTTGGTGCATTCTGATCACAGTTGTAGTGCATTATTTTTTATTAAAATTCATCTTCCTCTTCCGCCAAGTTAACTTATCTTTCCGTGCCCTTTTTATGTAAGATATTTTTCATAAATCTATTACTAAACCATGGGAGTTAGCAAATTGAATCGAATTGAGGCTAATAGTCAGAAAATTGAAGCGAACTGAAATTATCAATAAGTCAAATATATATATTTATATAGCTATCTAATATCATATATCTCAAATCGAATATTAAAAAAATTCTTAATTCAAAAGACAATTTTTGCAAAATTTGTACTGCGATCTTTATGATTTAATACAGATTTCATATGTATTTTTTATATAGAAAACCCCTGTACGAGTTTTATTTGAATCGTTTACCGGGATATTTCATGGGACAGAGTTATTATTCGTCAGATTTAAACTTTCAGAACCGAAAAAATAAATATTTGAATTTAATCTACAGTTTTGAGGTTATTGTGCAGATTACGGAGAGATTTTTTGATTTTTCTTAGCCATGTTAACATTTTACAGTCCGTAATTTTCACATAGAACTTTACCTGAAGTCGGGCTGATTTCGTAAAAAACAGAGACAAATATGTAAGGATGGATTCGTAATATGGAATGGATGGAATGGATTCGTAATATTCCCAATTGAATATCTCAGAAACTAATCAACAAAAATGAATGAAAGTTGGTTGAGATAATCAACTCATCTAACGCTATCGAAATCCATAAAAAATAGAGGTTTTCATGGTTTAAAAAAATAAATAACTCATGAATCATGATCAGTTATCATGAATAACTCGGGGATTAATCAGCAGAAATTCATAAAAGTTGACAGGGATAATTAACTCATCTAACGCTATAGAAATCCAATCCCTCAAAAATAAAATTAAGAATCGTTTTTATATTCTTCATTTCCGTACTACTATAATCGAATTTATTTTAATGTATTATTTACTTATGTATTGATTTGGTTTGAACCATTCCAACCCAATTAAATACAACAATAAAATATAAAATCGAATATAACAAAATATAATATAATTATAATGTACCTAGTTCTCGTATCCTTGTCATCTCTAGTTCAGAATATTCAAATTATCAGAATCCACCTAGACTGTTATAAGTTTTTGTTATTTACCACAATGTTTAACCATGGAGGTATTACATATGGAGATGGCCTAACAAACCAAAACTGTGTTATTTTGTGCTTACAATGGCGTATGTTTAGAACCAATACCGTAGAAAAATGCATTAGAAGTTACATGATGCATGTTAAACATTATTTCTGCACTATTGAAACAAATGCTTAATTTTTAATTGTTTTTTTTCCAACCAAAACCAGTTCTGGGTTGTTATTTTGAGTAAATAGAGGGTGCAAGATAAAGGCAGGTATATAAATTTAAAGTGAGTGACCATATATAATTTTTCGATATAAAAATTTGTATGCAATTGATATGAAAGGGTTTCAGCCTGGTCATAACTATAAGGAACAAGAACGAGTAAATTTTCTAATTAGCCACATATTAGTGTAAACATGGTACATGTTTGTACATTGTATTAAAGGTATGATCTAATATTTCTTGTCTACTATACCCATTCTAAGTAGTTATGTTAATTGTAAATAAAAGAAATTAGATGAAAATGCACGAAGAAATCAATAAAAAATTTCGAACATTGTCATCCTACGATAATTGATAATTTCTGATTTTTGTATGTTTTTTTTTCTATTCAGTTTGTCAATTTATAAATTTAATTTATAATTTTCAATATACTATTGTATGCAAATTGATATTAAAGAGAAACTTTAATGTATAGATGTGGGAGCATAAGCTACAAAAATACCCTGCACTATAAGTATAAGATATGTATATTAAGGTGGCCGCCAAATGTATGGAAGAAAATTTTGGAACGCCAATTCTAGCTCTCATAGGCTAAAAACGTTCGACTTGCTACAAAACTACAAAATAAAAAGTTTCGAAACGATTAATGAAATTTAGAACTCGCTCATGAGCCATAAAGTTTGAGGAAAGCGTTGAAAAGCGAGCCCTAAAAGTTTTTCATCATTTTTCATAATATTTAAAAATAATATCAGTTGAAACAACA
>JANTOP010041224.1:0-25092 GCA_027564815.1 Symmerus nobilis | reverse complement strand
TCTTTCATATTTTCCTTTAAGAGGTTTTTAACGGGCGATCCTTTCGAACTTATTTGCCAGGACACCAGGCACGACAGCGCATCTCAGAATTTTTACAAGAATTCAATATGAAAATAAGAGGGAATTGTAAAATAAATAATATTTTCTATTTAATAAATTGATTATATAATTTTTCTTTTTATTTTCCAAAAATTAATTCATAATAGTTTTTTTATACATTTATATTTTTCTGTTTTTATTATTATGGAATGAGCCCAAAAAATATATCTATTTATTTATAATTATAATGCATATACATTTATAAATTACCATTGTTTAAATTTAAATGCAATCAGTTTGTATTTTGTCTCACATCTTTTTATAATTATTTAAAATATCCAATGATTCTTTTATTAAATATCAATTTTTTGATTATATTAATTTATGATTTTTTTTATGTTTTTTACTTTTCTTCTAAAATTCTTGAAAAAAGGCACATAAATTGGGTGGATTTTGATTTACTTTTAAGGTATATAAATATTTATAAATGCTTCTCTTTTTAAAATTACGCACACAATTCAATTAAAAGAATTAATTGTAAAAACATTATGTTATAAATGTGCGCCATCAATTTGCAGTTAACATAGATTGTTCTAATTTATTTAATTTATTTCAAATTAAATTAAACAAAAAAAAAAATTGAAGAATTTTGTACTTTTTTTTTGTTTTGATTTAATAAATTCAATTATTGCTGATGAGTTTAATTAACAAAAATGTCATTCCTTCATTATTTACTTTGTTTGATTTTATTTATTTTAAATGAACACAAAAGTTACTTTAATTTGTACAATATTTAAAAAAAAAAACGAAAATTAAGAGAAATCAGTCTGTGTAACGTATATTTAATATAACAATTTAAAAATAATTAAACATTTATTTAAATAAAAATAAATTGAGGCTTTAAAAAAAATTGATTAAATAAAATAATTATTTAACAAATTGTACTGTAAGTTAAATTAAAAATTGAAATAAAAGAAAATAAAATATATATTTATTTGCTTATTAATCCTTTCCTTTCAATTTCATTTAATTGTTTCGTTATATATTTAATAATCAGTCTGTAAATTGAGATGAATTAATTAATTAATAAAATAATTAATATTGAGGTAAAGAAAAACAATAGAAATTTATCATTAATTAATTACGAATTTAATATTTAAGAAATCACAACAATTTATTTAATTCTTGAAACACACACATTTAGCTTCATTATATTGGGCACAATAACTTTTTTATCATTTTATTTTGATTGATTTAAATATTTAGTTGATTTGAAATAATTAAATTAAAAAAAAAATTACAACGAATAGTGAATAATTATTTTATCTAATTTTAATTAAAATATATAATTAATTTGCTAGCTTGCTTGTTCCATCATGTACAAATATATAATTATGTATTTTTTTATGTAAATTTATTTATTTATATATTTAAAGCTAAATGTATTTAATTTTAATTTTAGTTTTATTTACAAGGACTTGTAATATTACATATATATATTAATTTAAGAGTAGAACCCAGTAACAACTTTTTAAATACAATGTAACCCATTTTAAAGGGTAAGGGTACAACTAAGGGTATAGAGGTATATGCAATTATTAATTTTTAATTCCGAATTCAGCGTGTAATTTTGCCGTAGGCAACAATATCTGGAGGAATGATCGTCTTTCTCGGCAAATCATTCACCATTTTAAAATTATATCCCAAATATTTAGGAAATTTAATTTATCTAAAATAACAAAAGTACTTTTAGGTGCTTGTAAGCGTCAAAATTATTTAGTCCGGCAAAACTACATTCTATATCAGTGGCGTGCACTCTAATATGCAGAAGGTGCAGAGTACACCTTCATTTAATAACTTTGAACCATTTTAATACCAAACTTCCTACAACTTTTTTTTTTTTAATCAAAATTTTGTTAAGAAAAATTTCCCCAATTTGGCTGAATTTATTTTTCCCGGATAGCCGATGGAGCTAAATGATCTGAATAATTTATGGGTTCGGAGATAAAAAAAAATGTTCAACCGAAATACGAGCTTTCCTACGGAAACTTTAATAATCTCTAAATGAGCGGATCAATTTTGAACGACGTAAAGTTGGCTCAATTTGGCTGATCTTATTTTTCCCGAATGGCCGATATTTATCCGAAAACTACTGGAAAGATTCTTGCTTGAAGGGCTCTCCTGTGCTCACAGTTCTCGACAACCCAGTCATAATTTCAGTGGGATTAGAGACAAGGGTTTTCGAGATGCCCTATAATTTTTAGAAATAATTTCAAGACCAAAGCAGTTTACCAAAATTAAAAATTAAATTTGTCCAAAACAATGTCAATAATGAAAAATCATAATTTCGGAAAAGATGTCAATCCTAAGATTCTGCGAAAGATTTTATTTTTTAAAAATCGCTATCTCCCTTACCAAAATTCTAGGGTTATTTTTTTTTTAATTTCGATAATTTAAATCGTTCATTTGGTTATTTAAGAACATTTCTGCTTAATTAGATTTTCCATGTCCCGCATGAAATTCTTGGAAAATTTAATAATTAATTACAAGCAAATTTTGCGAAAGCTTCTCATTTTTCAACAATCTATATTCCACCGCTTACCAAAATTCGGGGGTTGATTTTTTAAAAATTTTGATAATTCAATTTGATCGTTTGGTTATTTAAGAACAATTCTGCGTAATTAGACTTTCCATGTCCCGAAGAAAATTCTTGGAAAATCCAATTATCAATTATGAGCAAATCGATATTTCACCTCTCATCAAAATTCGGGGGTTGATTTTCTCGAAATTCCAGAAATTTCATTTATTAATTTGGTTATTTGGCAACAATTCTGCGTATTTAGAATTTTCATCGCCAGAAGAAAATTTTTCGAAAATTAAATTTTCAATTACAAGCAAAATCGAAGATTTTGCGAAAAGCCTTCATTTCTTAAAAATCGATAACTCACCCCTTACCAAAATCTGGGGGTTGATTTTTCTACAATTTTAAAAATTTAACTTGTTCCTATTATCATTTGCGACCAATTCTGCGTTATTAGATTTTCCATGTCCCGAAGAAAATTCTTGGAAAATTCAACTATTAATTATAAGCAAAATGAAAAGGTTCGCATTTCTTAAAAATCAACCTCTCGCCCCTTACGAAAATTCGAGGGTTGATTTTTTTTTTTAATTTTGAAAATTTTCCTGATTCGAATGAAAACAATTATCTTCTATCAATTAAAATTAAAATCAAAAGATCGGATTATGACATCCTGAGATGGGGTAATTTCTTCTTATTGTATCCCATTTCCCATTTAATATTGCACTGAATTTTTAAGTGAATTTTTAATTAATAAATTTCAAAAATTGGGGGAAATTCCTCTTTTGAATTTGAATTTTTGGAAATATCAAATATCCATAAAATAAGGTTCCGAAAATAAATATTTCTGGGAATTTTTAAGTTTTCGCAGAGCTTTTGTACGAAAAGTTTAGTTCTGTTATTTTTGTGTTTTTGATTAAGTGATTTATAAGCTTCTGGATATAAGCTATTTTTTTTTTTGGATAATTATCGGGAAATCCGGATCAAATGTCGCGATGTCCGATATTCAAATTTCTCGGTGCGGGCCTTTCGAATCTGAATTTTTGATTTTTCTTAGATAAATTTCAACTTTTCCGAAATATTTAATTTTTGTATTTTTCCCTGACTGTCAAAGCAACTTTCTGCGTTTTTATACTTTTTTCCGGCCAAAGAAAATATTCGGCAATCACTCTAGTAATAGCACTCAGTGATGTTCTCTTGAATAAAGTAATCGCATAAGATAAAGGCTCTAACATTTTGTCATAAAATTCTGAACAACTTATGGAGATGTTAACCGCATGCCACTGTTCTATATATATAGCCTTTGAGGCAGGGGTAATTTTGGATGAATAAAGGCATAAATTAAAGTATCTTACGATCAATTAGAAAATAATTTAACGTTGTAAAGATCGTGAAGATCCATGAATTGCTACTCCTACCTAGAGTAGTATCTTTACTTAATTTTATTACCTAAATTTGTTCAAATATCCCACCCAGAATTATCAATATAATTGCTCCCCGAAATGTCTAAATATGGCCCTGAGTTATCGCTCGAATATCGGGCGCTACTCTTAAAATAGTAATTAAGGCTTCAGCAGTTTATTGCAGTAGCCCCAGCGTTTAAGTTAAATAATTTATTTTACAAAACTGTTTTGTTTCTTATATTTTCCTTTTATAAATTTTTCTAATTTAATTGAAAGCATTATGAATTTGAAATTAATTAATTAAAATCAATTGATTTCTTGAGTGTGCTTCATTTTCTGTATTTCATTAAAATGAACTGTTATTTATTTATTTATAATTAATTTAATTATTTAATTTTATTTATCAGTCTCATAAAAATATATTTTATATTGTTTATCTTTTTTTAAAAATTAACATTTAAAAATAAAAATTATAATAGTTACGTTCCTTGTTCTCTATTTTAATATATAAATTACCAATTATATTACAATTAATTCAATTTAACATTTAAAATTCTATCAATATCCCTTTAATTTTATAAGATAATTAATTTAAATTAATTAATTAATTTATTTAAAAAAGAAAAACAGAGAAGTAAAGAAAAATAAGATATAATTCAAATTCAGTCTTTTTAATTAGTGTCAATTGTGAGGGGTAGTTTAGTTTGCAGTTAATTTAAATTACCAGTCACCCATTATTGGATGACCTTTAAATTAAATTTAAATTTGAAATAATAATTTTAAAAAAATGAAAATATATAAATTGCATTGCTTTTCTTTCATTTCCCAAAATTAAATCTAATGAACAGAAATTAATGGTGGCGTAAAATATGAATTAAAATAAAAAATATACAAAAATTTTCTTAGGCACTCAGACATTTTTATAAATCATAATTCATATTCTTAAAAATTATTAATATTTATTTATTTTATTTTACAAATTTTGAAAATTCTTTCCTTCCAAATATTTTATGATAATTTCCAAATATTATTTAACGCTTAACAATTAGACATTTCAAAATGTTGACAAAAATTCCCTCGTATTTAGTACGGAATTAAAAAATTTCATTTGAAAACGATCAACCAACAATTCAAATTTAAGGCAATTAATTCTTTCAATTAATAATTTTAAATTTTTATTTATAATAACAATTAACATTAAATTATTTTTTTAATTCTTTAAATTTATTGCACGAAATTTTGATGATTTTTTTTGTTGTCTTTCAATCAAATAAAAAAGAAAGATTTTATTTAATAATTAATTAGTTACGATTAAGGCAAATTGGATTCATATTTTATTTTTATTTAACCTCAAAATTTCTAATGAGCAAATAATTTAATTGTTTGAGTCAATAAATTTTGAGCGACAAAAGAATTCTATTTGAAAATATTAATATTAAAATAAAATAATAATAGTACGATGTTTCCTCCAATCAACGCCATCTATCCGCCATCAATTCAATTATGAATTACGTCATCGGAAACATTAATTTCCCGCTTCAACGTTAAATTAATCTCATCCATATGTGTGGTGGACGGTGACGTTAACATTGTCATCGGTGGTACAATGACACCATGCTGTTGTCCGGATGACGGTCGACTGATAGGTGGCGTTGGTGTTGTTCGATCGTTCGGATGATTTGGTGGCGAAGCCGATTTTTTACCCATCGATAAATCTTCAACGCGATACTCATCCTCATGACTGATCGGTGTCGTTTCACGATTCTCATCCACATCCATATGATGGGTGGACGTCAACTGATGATGATTCATTTTCGAATCACTGTGCGGCGGTGATGGTGATGATTGGCGTCGGGCAGCAGCAGCAGCAGCTGCGGCCGCATATCGCATTGAAATGGATGGGCTCGGAGATCGGTTCATTGATCGATGGGTTGGTGGTGATCGATCGGTTGATGACATCCCATTAACAGCAGCATGAGCAGCAGCAGCCAGTGCCATTGCATGTAATGCTTCCCGACCAGCATAATCCGCACCACGTGATTCTAACGCTTGTTGCAGGAAATTGGCATCTAGTAGGGCAGCTGCACGATGTGCCGGCATACCACCACCATCCGGTTCAAATTTTATATCCAACTGTTCGTTACTGTTCGGTGCCGACGCTCCCATTTGTGGTGGTGACAAATGTTCTAAACCAAACTGCCCACCACCCATCTGAAGAAATGACTGACTACTTCCGTTGCTTGGTGATCGTTTCGGCGTTCGGTTTGTCGGCCGATTCGTTGTTATACCTAATTTCTTCACTTTATCATATAACGTCCGGGATGGAACGCCGTACTGTCGAGCCGCTTGTAAAGCGCTCATTCCATTTCGGACACAATCAATTGCCGCTAAAATATCCGCTCGCGTATATTGTTTGTAACGCTTCCATTCCGGTTTCTGTTGCGGTGGGTACGATGCCAATCGGGGATCACCAGACATTGAAGCGCCAGGAAATGGGGCCGCTGCATCGAAACTATCATCTTCGAACGATTTATCGGTGTAAGGGGATTGAGGTTCTTCATACTTAATCTTCTAGTTGGAAAACAAAGAAAGAAATTAAATATTTCAAATTATTGGACCTATCCGTCCCACACTCACCTTATCTAAGTATTCCGTTCCATTTGAATGTTGACTTAATTTATCAATTGATAACGTAGAACTGGTACCAGTTGGCGGTAGATTTTCAATTTTAATTGATGGCGAACCGGTTAGTGGCACCGCTTGAGATGAATCAGCAGCTGTGGATGCTGACTGGGCGAGTACGTTCCGTAGGATCGGCGTGTCACGGGACAACAACATACTTGAAATGGCTGATAACTTTTTCCGTTTCAACGGATTTGAATCAGCGGGATTTTTACTTGGTACGGGATCGTATGACGAGTTCCCATTCCCATTGCTACCGCTACTTAACCGTCCGCTATGTAATTGGGATTGGGATTGGCTACCATGATGAATGGTTGACGGTAGTTGGGTAAGAGTCGACCACTGACCGGTCGGTATTGTTGTTGCAACAGCCGCAGCTGCAGCGGCAGCGGCTGCCGCAGCAGCAGCTGCTGCTGATCCCGTTGTCGTTGGTAGCTGGGTCCTTGAGTTCAATATACTTGTATAGGGGGATTTGTAATTATAAGGTGGGGATGAACTACTTTGGGCCGACGCAACATTCGTTGATGTCGAAATGATTGGTGACGATTGTTGATGGGTTGGTTGATCGATGGACGTATGGCTCGTTCGGTGGAGATGTGGATTTGGTGATGAGACCGGTATGTGTCCCAAATGATGTAAGTGATGGTTGAAATGATGACCGATCGTTGTCGCCGTTTTACTATTCAATAAACTGCTTTGCGTATAATGTTGACTGGTTTCCATTTTATCGAACCGATCCCGGAGATCGGTCATATCGAACAGTCCCTTCACCTCAAGCTGTTCAGCGATTTTCATGATGCGCGGTATTTGGGATTGGGTCACATTCACCTCACCGGTGTACATGTATTCGAGGAGGGCACGCATTTCGAACGCTTGCACCCCCGGGAAAAGGATGCTACAATGATCCATGGGCACATCTTGAAGAATCGATTGGAAATAGGGGGAATTGGCGGCCAATATAACACGATGCGCCTTAAATTGGATCTGATCGTCAACGTAGATCGTACAGTCGACGTAACACTCCTTCCGACTCAGAACATCCAAAATCTCCACCAAATTCGATTTGTGGCTGTTCCATCGCAAACAATACGTTTGCCCTTCATTTCCACCGCCCATTGTTCGGGATATCCGTCTATATTTAGGGTTGACAAGTAGCGTTGAAACGGACGGTATAATTTATCATGAACGGATCTGGTATTGAATGAAAAGAAATATTATTTTTGGCAAACAATTAGATTCAAATTAATTTACCGAATGATTGAAAATTTAAGAAAAATTCTATTTGTCAATTTCGGTTTTTGTTTCTTTTGAAGAAAATTTTCTAGGCTGCCTTGCATGAATTTTAACTTATTTTTTGCAAAATAAGTAATAAAGTGGGGAAAATATATTTATTACATTTTCTGATAGGTCTGGGGGCTTAATAGTCCATTGAGAGCGAACTTTAGGGAAACAAAATTGAACAATCGGAAATTTGGCACTAACATGACATCGATTGCGTGTATAATCATCCCCATCTCACCCTAATATAAAATCCTAATTTTTGGAGCTAGTTTTGGGGTGGGAACGTTTGGGGTCTTGCTTAGGGTTACCAATTCCATTTAGGAAAGTTTGAATATGATTACTTTGTCTGTTCTAAACTTTTGAAAATATAATACGGCACCCTGAATGGCTCACCTCTTCATGAGCATAGTTACTTTGATGACTTTAGCATACGGAAAGTCAGAAGATGATGAGGACATATTATTACATATATTTGAAGCTTCAGATCTCTTCTTATGTCTGATAGGAGATATTTCACGCTTTGTTAAGAAAATTCGGTTGTTTGTCCGAATACCTCCCACCATCCTAAGTGACTTACGGCATGCATGCTCGATGCATGTCCGCATACCGGTCGGTATATAGAGTATACATTTAAAGTGCCGAAAAGAATCAGGGGCTCAAATTAAAAATATGTCAGAATTAAGTTCCAATTATGTGCTAATTAGCATGGATCGAAAAAACTTTCTTTTTCCTGATCAAATTCTAATATCGCGCGAAACTTGCACACCCATTTCTACAGTGCGTGTGCAAAATTGAAACTTATTTGGGCGATATCTTCTTTCTCAAACCTGGGGCTCAAATATTCTAAATTTTGGAATAAAAATGCCAAATATTTACTATTACGGAAATGAATATAGTTTTGTATATTATGTACTGCAACGTTCATTACATCAATCTAAAGCTTTTACTTGTACTTTAAAATAGCGCGAAAGTGCAAAAGAGTGTCTTACGGGGCTGAGCTTGTAAATGGAAAATATCCGAAATCAGCCTTGGTTAACCAAAGCAATCATCAATGCTTACTAGTTACATTAGAATTTGTGTAACTCTCCGCTCACTTGTTATATCAACAGTGACACATATCCTACCGTGTGGAGGTGGCTACACTTCAGGTTCCACCCGAGCCCTATCCAACCATGTAGAACTCTGCGCGCTCACAAAAAAGAGTTAATCTGTGTCGGTATCACATATCGGTAAGGATATAATCGGCTTTTGTTTCAAATCTAGGCAGTGATTTGCGAGACTGTAAAGTCGAGCTTATGTGTCGATCTCGATTATCCTGGGCTGGGAGTATGATCGAGTCATGTCGAGTCGAGTCGATAAAAATACATAGTAAAAAAAAACTAAATCAACTCGAGTCGATACGACTCGATCATACTCTCAGCCCTGGCCGCATACCTTTCGTGCTGCTTCCCTTATCAGCTTTACTGTCCGTTAAACATCCACAGTGTGGCACGGAAACTTACAAAATTCCCAATCGACAAAGAGCTAGTCAGCTGACAACTTTTGCACGAGCTCCTCATCAGACGCATAATTCAAAATTGGAGGGGACGTCAGTGCCAAAGCTTTCAGTCAATCATCTGAGAATAATGTGTGGCCCTAATATTTACGGAAGGACGACATTGTGTCGAATCCCTCCAGATGGGTTAGAGCGATGCTTTTGTCTTGCCTCCAATATACTGTTAAGAGAAAGTTGGCGTATATCCAGCCTGAGAACAATATTTTCCGGCATTTGATGTGATATGCATTTATCATGTGAATTACACGAGTATGTGACATTGGCGAGATTGACGCCTTTTCGTATAATGCTTCAATTTTTCCTGCCACAATATCTGCAATGTTTGCTCTATTTTCACACCACTTTCCAATCTCATAGAGCGCCGCACGTCAAAACAACATCTTATCATATCTTCGTATGTTGGCAGCTGAAATTCAGGGAAGTCTTTTGGAGTGCCGTGTCCGAGAAAACCTAAGTACTAAGTAACAAAATATGTGTTGGCAAGATATTGTATCAGGATATGACTGATGGTTATGAAAAGCAGCAATCTTCAAACTATGCCGACGAATGCATACGAAGGAGTGTTAGAACAAAAAATAGCAGGGATCGGTGTTGACACAACGGTGACAGGCGACGAAATGACAAGGGAGAAGCTGCGGCGCAAGAAAGGCTGCTGGTAGTGGTGGTGGGGGAGGACAATTGCTAAGTGTCGAAGGGGATCAGTAAAATTAAGAGAGGGGGACAGGTTTCAGCGACTGCCTCAACACGTCATAATCTGCACAGTGGAAGCTTAGGGGGTATAACTCCTTCCCCTGAGCCGTGCTTGGACGGTCGGACGTGTACTTACGACGTTCAAGTGAAATAGCATCTTACCATGAGCATGAAAAATATAGCTAACGCAACGTTGTGCCAAATGGTTTGAACCAGGTTTTCAAAATATCATGCTTTCATGGCGAATGTTCAACCATTTTCGCTTTATAGCCTCAACTCCGTGATGTATTCATTTGGACTTTGGAATTATTTCAGAGTATAAATTAGAGCTTTGGAGTGATGAAATTAACGTTGCATTACATAATATAGAAAACTATACTCATTGTCGTAATCGTAAATATTTGTCATTTTAATTCAAAATTTCGAATATTTGAGCCCAGGTTTGAGACAGAAGATATCGTCCAAATAAGTTGAAATTTTGCATACACACTGTTGGCATGGGTGCGCAAGTTTCGCGCGCTATTAGAATTTGATCAGAAGAAAAAGGTTTCTCTATCCATGCTATCCATGTCTTAATTAGCCCGGTCGCTTTGTCTGGTATTTTTCCGTATAGCAAATAATTAGATGGGCCTTCCACATTTACTCTGTACGCATTTCCTATCCAAAAGATTTGCTCTGTATCTTCTTTAGCAGGCCCTCCCTAGAAAATTGACAACAAGTCTTCGATAAAATCAGATAAGCTAGAGGATATTTTTATAGTTTAAGTTAGTCCTTAATGCTTTCTTTTCCATCATCCCTTGCTTAACACATAATTTAGATGTAGGTTGGTAAATTAATCGAGCCGAGGGAAGTTCGCATAAATTCGAAAAGTCGGTAAGCTAAAATGGTAAATGGTATAATGGTCGGTAGGTAAAATGGTAGATAGTCGCTAAGTCGGAAGATTTAGTAGATGAAAAAGTCTGCAAGAAAATGTTGCAAATATATCGGAAATAGTTGAAAAACAGAAATAGGAAAAGAAATGTGGAAAATGTACTGGGAAAATATCAGGAAACTTGGGATAATAGGGAACGAAAGTCCAGAAAGATTCGCTAATATGTGGGATATAGCGTAAGAAAAACATCGGGAAAAATCGGATCTAGTCGATAAATTTAAGAAAAAAATGTTTGAAAGGCCAATTTTCATTTCTATATCTTTTCCAAATTTTAACCGATCCTTTTGAACTTTAGTCGACTTTTTAGACTCTTTCCGACTAGCGGTTCTTTCTTTTAACCATTTCTTGAATTTACGATTACACTTTCCCTAAACTAGTTTTTATTGTTACTTTCCACAGCTAAATGTCGATTTTCACGAATTTTCCTAACTTATTCAGATATCTCTAGAAAGATCTACAATTTTACAACTTTTTCCTGACTTTTCCGGACTCAATAAATTTTTCTTGAAGATGTCCGATTTTCATGATTTTCACTTGGTTCATATCTACTTTTTCCTACCTTTTTTTTTAGATTTTCTTAACACTAAATCGATTACATGACATTTGACAACTTTTAATGACTTTGTCGATGTTTACTTATCAAAATTTTGATAATATTTAGTTAATTAAGACTAATTCGTTCTGTTTCTAGAGAGTAAGAGTTAGAGTTACTGGCGGGTGTGGCGATAATCACCCTTTAAATACTGCAGCCTAAACTGAGCCTATTGGGGCATCCCGATGTGAATTAATTGAGTCTAGTCTAGTCTTTGATGATCGTTGGGTGGCTATGAAGCGCAGGATTTGCCTTAATGATTGTTTAACAATATCAGTAGGTTCCGTGTGGTATTGCTCGAAGTATCGTAATCGTTTTGACGCAAACCCTTCACATTCGCAAGGGATATGTTCGGCCGTCTCTTCTTCATCTCCACAGATCCTACACACGTTGTCCTGTGCTAGACCCATCTTGTGGAGGTCTTTTTTCAAGTTACAGTGTCCCGTTAGTAGTCCTTTTATTTCCTTGATTTGGTTTCTAGTCAGATTTAGGTATTCTTTCGTTCTATTGATAAACGTGAGCGTGGCAATAAACGTCTCGCTTGAGTTTGCCCTGGTGGTTGCTCCGATTAAAGGATAATTCCGACCCTAGCTTGGCTAGGAGATCGGCTTTTTCATTGCCTTCAATTTCTACACGTCTCGGGACCCAGATTAGTTCCAGATTAGTTCTGTTTCTAACCAATATTTGAAATTACTGATAATGTGCGGCTAAGTATTTATTGGTGAGCCTAATTAGGACTTTATCTTAGCAAAGTTCACTTTTGGGTTCTCAATTTTGGGACTAGTAGATCTTTTCTAGGGTTTCGCAGCATTGCTATCCCTCTAATAATAATGATGACTGCAGGCTTTCCGAAGGCTTCATAACTATATATACTTCTCTGTTCATCTACTTTCTCTACTTCTAGTTGCTGCTGAAAGTTGTGATAGTTGTGTTGGTTTTAATCTGCTGTCATTGACATTGAGACTACGAGAGTCTCCCATACTATACAAATAGTATGCGTATAGTATGTGGGACCGCTATTGGCTTTAAGACCTTTCAACAATAGAGGCGATCTACGTAGCGTCGTCCATACGACAGTTTAGAATTGGTGCTTGGGCCCGTAAATTCTTGGGGCTCACGAATAATACGAATAAAATTATGTCCCAATCGCAAAACATTCTTTAAGCTTTTTAGCATTTTTTGGAGCTTTTATAGAAAAAGTTCAGATTTCATTCAAATTTAATTATTCGAAAAAAAATTAGATTTGAAAACGTGTGAAATGTTTTTCAAAATTTAACTTAACATTTTCGATTCGTAACATTTTGAGTTTCGTTGGAGGGAAATTATTTGGAACCAAAAATCCAAAAAAATGCAGAAAGTCTATAAATTATCTGTGGAAAAATCCGAAAATATCATATCTAAACTTTCGTACAAAAGCTTTGCAAAACCCTAAAAGCTCTAAAAAAGCTCTATTTTCCGAACCTTCTTTTTAACGTGTGAAAATCTCTTTCCTATCCAAATAACGATACTTTAACGAAATTGTAAATTTTCCTTTTAAAAAAAGGGTTCTAAAATCTCGAATGCTCAATGAAAGCTAAAAATTAAGATATCGCTTTATATTAATTTTTACTCGATTCATTAAATTCGGATAAAATGTGAAATGTTTGCCCAAAGCTTTTTCAGCCCATTTTAAGCTAAAGCAAAGCTTTAACTTTCAAACTTAATTTTTTAGGTTTTTAAACCCCTCTCACGAAATTTCAACAACTTAAATATTTCTCTGAGCTTCTAAGCTTACGCGGGCGGACCTTTCGCCGTAATATTTTGAGTTTCGCTGTACAGTTAAATTATTTGGATGGAAAGTAGATTTCATTCCAAATAAAATAACATCCATGTAATATGAACATTAAAAGCTTTTGCAGAGCTTTCTTAGGAACGTTTCAGATTTGATTATAATTTAATTAATTGGAATAAAATTCGTTTTCAAAACGGAAAAATGTTATTGGAAATTTAAAGCTTCCCAACAGATTTTTAAACTTATTCAAAGCTTCCGTACAAAAGTTCCCGATTTCATATAAATTAAATAAATTGGATTGAAATAGATAATTAGTTAATAACTTACCGCGACCCTGGAAGCGATAAGGAATCATTATTTGTTAAGATGATAATTCGTCGCTACCAAGGATCGAACCTGCAACCCTCTTTACGACCTTAGGTATGCTTACAATCATTCAAGGTTCAATGTATCCTTTCTAATAAGAGCTTATTCAAAAGGATTAAATTAGCAACCCTGACTATTTTGAAAGCGAGAAGGTAAGTTTGCAATAGGAAGTGGTTAATTTCCTTAATAACTCCCGCTTGTTGAACAATTTTCGCCAATAGCTTTAATATACGTACACCTTTCCCTTAATTTGCGTTACCAAAGTTAATATTGGAAAAAAATAACCTCTTTTCATCAACCCCATTCCTGTGATACTATAACCTCCCTTATTACATTGTAAATATTAAGTTGTTTTTACTAATTAAAAGAATTTAACCACCTGATTTAACCCTCTTCGATTTATAAATAAAAACAAGAAATAAGAGGTTTCGAAGGGTAATTAGAATTTAATTACATTTAATATTATAATTATTTGCCTTCATTGTGCTGCAATTTCATTAATTTTAAATAAATGTACAGGATACATTGTACATTTTAATGAATACGATTGATATAAGGATATGCAATTATTTTATTAGCAAATATTACATAATATATAAGATAGAAAAATATTAAAAATAAATGGAGAAAGGGTTGTTTCAAGGATGTACTTCTGTTTGCAACATGGTAAATTGTTACATATACATTGTATGTTCAATGGGTTCTATTATAAGGGGTCCTTTTTGACACAGCATGACCTTAAATACTGTTGGGTATGGTGATGAAAGAAGGGGGTAGTATTTATTAATTTTAAAGGGTATTTCTGGGTATTTCTAAAATTACCCCTACAGACTCAAGTAGTTTCTTACAATTTTTTCATCTATCGAATAATGACTATTATAATTTTTTTATTTATTTATTTATTCGATTAAAGGAATATTTAAAATTTAATTAATAATAAAATTTCATTACATAAAACAAAAATAATTGAGGAAAATAAACTAAATTAAATTGTCCTTACTGAATAGTAGGCATTAATTGTAATTAAAATTAAATTTTAAATATGGCGTTGTCAGACTATGCCATCAAGTTTGTTGCTTGCAATACCGCAATCGATTTATGGCTAGCAATATATCCACCTAGAAATGTCCATTAAACCTATAAGAGTAATTAATAAATATAAGAGCACAAACATTTTAAGGCTGTTGGACAAGACCAGCTGTTCAATATCCTACTTAACAAATTCCCTTCGAAGATGATTGTCTCAATCACTAACATTAAATGCAGTTTCTAGTTACATGCCTATTCCGCTGCTGAGTTCTCTCAGCAAGATATTGAAAGCCATTATTAAATAATATTAATATAAGATATTAAAAAGATTAATTATCTTTTGTAGCCGACTCAGACTGAAGTCTCACCAAGATAGTCTTGTCTCAATATTGGATTCGTTTTACGAGACAATGAAAAAGCTTTCACTTCAGTCTGGCACAATGGTCTCGTCAAAAAAAAATTTATCCAACTAGACTTCTGTCATTATCTAGTGAACATCATCAAGTCATTCCTTTCCGATATCATTAAACTCCCATTCCTCTGTGAACTAGCTATGTACTCTAATGACACTGTTATTTTCACGTCAAGCCTTTACCAAAGAAAAATTTGTATTTGACTTGAAATGACCTTGAAATATCCTAAACCCTTCAAGAAACTTTTGTCCTGACATTTGATCCGGATTTCCCGATAATTTTCTTCGGATCCAAAAAAATGTAATGAAGCATTAAATTAGTGATAAATTAGTTGAAGAAAAATAGAAAAATATCAAAACTAAACTTTTTGTACAAAAACTCTGCAAAAACCTAAACGCTCCCAGAAAGCCTAATTTTCGAAAACTTACTTTTCACGTGAAAACCTCTATTTTCTATCCAAAATACCAATCCTTCAACGAAAATTTAAGTTTCCCAAAAAAAAGCTTCAAAAATCTCAAATGTTCATTGAAACCTTAAAATTATAATGTCATTCTATATAATTTGGAATTTAATTTTTATGCGATTCATTAAATTTAGATAAAATATGATATTTTCGTTAAAAGCTTTTCCAATCCAATTTCCAATTTGAATTTCATTACAAAGTAATTAATTAATTGAATAGAAAATAGGTGTCAATACGTACCAAATTGTATCCCAAACTTATAGCTTCCATTGAGCTTTTAAGCTTTTGCAGAGAATTTGTAGAAAATTTTTAGATTTGAATACCGTTTGAATAAAAATTGGAAGTAGAAATGTATAAAATGTTATTCAAAAACATTTATTTTTATTTCGCTGAACTCGCAGTTATGCGAAGCTTTTGTCGGACCATTTTGAGTTTCGTTGCCATTAAATTGTTTGAGCGGAAAATAGTTTTCAATTTGATTAAAATTATATCCCAAACCCAAAGCATTCGTTGAGCTTTTAAGTTTCTGTGGAGCTTTTGTAAGAAAATTTCAGTTTTATTAAATTTTAATTATTCGGATAAAAATTAGATTCGAAAATGTAGAGAATTTTTTACAAAACTTAAAGCTTATAGAGATTATTAAATTTAGTTAGAGCATAGGCACAAAACCTCCGGAATTTCATGTGAATAAAATAAATTAGATTGAAAATTAATAAAATTAGTCGTCCAACATAGAGCTTTCATAGGGTAAGTGAGAGGTTTAGAGAGAATATGTAGCTGACATCGTAAAGTGAAAAAGCCGAGAAAAAATTGAAAAAGTTGAGAAAAACCAGATGTAGTCTGACAAAGTTAAAAAAAATGTCTGGGAAATTTAGGAATAATGGGAAAATTTAGTAAAAGTAGGAAAATAAGCTGGATAAAATCTGTAGAATTATTGGGAGAATATTTAGTTAAATTAGGAAAATATTAGGAATAATATGAATAATAAGTTAAATTCAAGCAAAAAAAATCTCAAAACCTCTAAAAAATCAAGATTCAAAGAAATTCAGTAAAATGCGGGAAATAATCGAGGAAAAATCAGGGAAATTCGAACAAGTTGTATGAAATCAGGAGTAAAAGGAGATATAATCAGTAAAAATTAATTCGAGACAAAATCGACCTAAAGTCGTTAAAATATAAATTATTGATGAGGAAGCAACAGAATTTCCGTCCATTTTCTAGCCTTTTTTTAACTTTTCCAGACTTTATTCGCATTTATATACTACCCAGACACGTTCCGAAAGTTGTGGGACTGAGCCTGACTCTTTTAAATTTAGCCCAAATTTTTATAAACTTTTCCACGAATTTACATTAACTACTCTCTACTTGGTCTGATTTTCTTCACTATTTCCCTTTCCGACATTTTTCTAATTTTTTCCGAGTACTTTCAATTTTCTCAAATTCTTTCGAGTATGCCCCACTACTTAAGATCTTTCCTGCTGTTTATAAACTTTACCCGTCCCTTTTTAGACTTTCGATATAGCTATTCTAAATTTTCTCCCCCTTCTTATGAATTGAATTTTCGTGACTTATCTAGTTTCTGGATAGAGATATTTTTCCATTTTACTTAATATTTTATGAATTTTCTACACTTTCACCGTATTTTTATCTACTTGCTCAGCTATCCTAAATTTGCCTCCTTTAGATTTCTCAAATTTTGGGAATTAAACAACTGGTAACTTATCATTAATTTAGTGGAATTATCTAAAGTGCAATATTGGCTAAAATAATTTTTAAATTCTGTAAATAACACTGTGCTCGAAATCGGAAACTTTTTTTCTCGTCAAGCGGGTGAATAGGGGGGAACCGGAACTTTTCTAGGTTAGCTCTTTTTTTCGAGATATTTTAGATTCAAATTAATAGCCCAAAAAAATGTTATTTTTCTCATTTTTTGACCTTTTATTGGATTTAAATCGTTTAAAATCGATGGAATTTCATGTACACCTATCCCTCGTTTAGCGATTTTATATTAGTATTTTAATAATTGAGCTTTTAATACTTCGTTCACGAAAAGTTGTTCGTAAATCGAAATTTCGTAAAACGAATTTGCATTTTTGTAATATTTTTTTATATAGTGGCAGTCAATGTCTCCTCTCTCTCTCCCCCTGCATGGACTGTTTAAATTGATCGTAAACCGATATTTTATTACGTAAACCGAGTCTTTGGTTTAATTTTGAAATTACGCTATAGCGAAATTTCTTAAAAAGAATTTTCGTTAAGCGAGGGATGGGTGTATTTCAATATCGTGCAAAAAGCTACATGCTCTTTTGGATGACATTTATTGGAATTTGCAAGAGGAAGAAGAGGACACAGCTTACTCGAATTAGGTTTTACCCCCTAGTGCCACGCTTGACGGATTTTACAACTAGCACGATGACCGATTTTACAACCGTAATTAACGATTATGATTGTAGCTGAAAAAGGGCATACATTGAAATGACCGATTTTTGATAAAAATTTACATTTTTATTTTTAGGCCATTTCAGAATAGTTTAATAACAATTTCGCCGTTGAACTAAATTCTTAGGGTCTAAATTTAAAGTCATAAACGTATTTATAGTCGCAACACCCTCTATCCTTATCTTTAATTCATAATTATGCGGTTTTCCTCTATTAATATTTACCTTGCAGCTTAATGCATTTAAAAAAAATTCGACAATTTCAACAAAGCCCTTATGTTGTTGTTTTTCTTTCTTTCCTTCAGTAAAAAATGGCATCGAAAAAATAATTATATTAATGAAGGCAAAACCCATAAACCCATAGAAAGGCACATACATTTCCTAAGTTTTAACTATTTTATTTTTGGTAATTCGGAGGGACACCGCACATTTATAAAAACAATTTCCGGTTGCTGAAATATAACAATCAGCCCAATAGGGAAAAAAATCGTATATTTGGTAGGCGAATATTTTTTTCATTCATTTTTAGGGTGACCGTAAGTAACATGGATGGTGCACGAATTAAAGGTACAAAGGGTCGATTTTTATTTAAAAAAAACCTCCAAGTAGCAACAGAAAACCTTATTACTCTTGTTATTCAATTAAAAAATTATTATCCGTTGGCGAGAAGTTAGGGAAAATAATTAATTCTTCTAAGAGAAATAAAATTAATTAATTTAGATAATTAATTAATAACATAGGAAATTTTATGGGTTAATTACCGAAAAGAAAATATTTTATACTAGCTAACCTGACAGACGTTATCCTGTCCAAATTTCAATAAACCCACCATGCATAATCTGCAAAGAAAATTGTTCGACCATCAGCGCCAACTATCGGTAGACGGCGGTATTTTTCCCAACTCCACATCGACCATGCAAACAACTTCCCCATACATCACTATGACGTCAGACCCAATTTTATATTTTTTTCCGGAAGAAAACTGATTATTGTCCATCAGCGCCATCTATTAGTAGGCGGTGATTTTTTTCAACATTTTTCCTATGGCCTCCCTTACCCAACGAACAACTTCCCCATACATGACTTTTATGTGGGAATAAGTAGCCATTTTAAGGTAGTTTCAGGAATTTCATCTTTTCAAGAATTTTCCAAATTTCCGGGCAACTTTTCCAATTTTTCTCTCCCTAAAAACCTTATTCGGACTATTACGAATATAAAAAAAGCCAAATCGATGAAGCCGTTCTCAAGTGATGCGATTACTAACGAATGCCATTACATAAAATTTGATGACTTTATTTTTAGACGGCCCTACGCATCCTACAGCCTATAAAAAAAAATTATACGCAAAAGAACTTTTCAATAGGTCTCACTGTTTCGGCACGAATAATTCATGAAAACTCATTAAAAAATACTAATAAAATGGACCTCGTCCCTTAGAAGCAACCGTTTAAGAATTAATTTGAAAAAAGGCGGTTCGCGCCTACCCTCCCCAAGCTCGAAAAATTTCATTTTTCATCAGGACCCCAACCTGAATAACATAAAGGAAAATCGTTTCTACTCCACCTTTTGTAAGGCAACCCCCTTTTTTCCCCCTATTAACTGAAGTATACCTTTATTAACTCAATAAGACAGGAGGTGCTTGATCTAACATTAAACGGCACCCCTCAAACGATTCATCCTACTCAGACCATAGGTACATAAAATTCCATATAGAAGTCCATACCTAGGAAGTCTGACTGGGTACCAGAACCTAACCGGAACAAAAAGGAGTCTCCTGACCAACACTGGGAACAAGATAAAAGTTATAGTCAGTCTAGAGATGGCAACGGATGAACTCCATGAAGCACTTCTACCCTCCTATGAACATTCATGCCCACTGAAGACAGTGAGCAGTAAAAAGAATACTCCATGGTGGAACAAACTACTTTTCTCACTGAACTCTCCATAATGAACAATCTGGTTTCAGACCCGAGCCGCACGGCTTTCGATAGTCAGTGTTTTTTTTTATGTTCTATGTTCTTTTTTTCCGGTTCTATAAAAGAACCAATCAAGTTCATTTTATTTTGTTTGAGGTAGCCCTAAGAACATCTGGCCACAAATGGGAATTTCAAACTACAAGCTAAATCAAATTTTGGGTTCTCAAGCAGATCAGAATAGGCCTAATAATCCTAGCAAATTGCAGATCAATAGGATGAATAGTTCCTGATAAAAATTAACATTAAAATGCATGTTTTTCAACGTAAAACGGCCTCTGTAGTGACCCCTCTAATATTATTTCGGAACGTAGCTGTGTGTATGAACTTCATTCGCTGTCAATAATGGTTGCATTCAAATCTGGATTCAAATCTCGATAATGACCTGAGATGCGGCAATGATTTACAATTTCCGGTTTAGGCACAAAGGAGTCCTAAGTTTTGAAACTTTTTTTTTCTTCTTCTCTAGATTTGTATAGCTAGTATATGATAAATTACATTTGAGCAATTATCCGCTTCTCCAAAGCAAGTTAGGTTTTATATGACATTAGTTCTTCTCTCAAGAGGTATAAGGTCCTTTAATTTGTAGAAAAGTCTACTAAGGGAATTGCCAGGTTTTATATGCAAAAGAAACACAAATTTTCCGTCCTAATTCCGATTTGTGATAGCAGTCAGTGAGTGACTAATTCACCAGTTTCACGATATACTGCTATGATGAAATATGAGAGTTGTTGGTTTTGTTCGATCTCTACGGTAAACTAGCTATAAGCTATAAGGATAAGTAGGGTATATTCAATGTCAGTGGATTTAGTTTGTAATTCAGTTTTGCCATTGTCAGGTTTCAAATGTCTGCAAAAATTACGATTTGATCATCATTCAAACAGCGGACCATTGTGTCTAGGAATTTGGGGTTTCTAGCGCCCGGCGCTTAACCCCTACCCGAACTGATCTGATCTTTGCCATTGTCCTTGTGTTACGATTTCATCAAGTCTGCTAGATAAAGGATTACCCATAATCTGTCTGTAATATTTATACTCCATCGTAACAGAAGAAATATGATTCAATAGATGAAAATCGAAGGATTTTGAAAACGAGGAATTTAGGAATAGAAGTGAAGGTAGATATTGTATGCCAAGAATATAATATCTATTGCCAAGTTTACTGGGACATTTATGAAAAGGGATAGGACTCGGAAACAGCGAAATTTTGAATGTCGTGTTTCTTATCACCCTAAGTCCCATTAGTCTTGTGCTTCGACAGTTAGGTGAAAATACAACAATTAAATATTTCCAAGTAGTTAAAATTTATCTAAGAATAATCAGAAATTCGCGACGTTTCATCCGGATTCTTCACGACATTCGATCCGAAATGTAATGATGAGAGAACTTTATAAATTGGTTGAGAAAAAATACAAAAATATCAAAACTAAACATTTCGTACAAAAGCTCTGAGAAAACTTAACAGCTCCCAGAAAGCTTTATTTTCCAAACCTTATTTTTTACGTTTTAAAATCTATTTTCGATTCATATAACAAAACTCCAAATTATCCCTAAAAAACTTGAACAATCTCGAAAGCTCATTTAAAGCTTATAATTAAAATGTCAAATTACGTCAAATTATAAAACATGGATTTGAATTTTTATCCGATTCATTAAATTTAAATGAAACATGGAATTCTTGCAGAGAGCTTATTCATACTATTAAAAGCGCAACGAAAGCTCTAAGTTTTAAGTTTAATTTTGTACATTTAAAAATCCAGATAAACAGCATTATCGAAATTTCATCTTTTTCCTAAATAAAGCTTTAAAAATCTTGAAGGATTCATTGAAAGCTTTAAATTAAAATGTCAATTTATGTCATTTGAAAATTAATTTTTATTCGATTTATTAAATTCATGCCATTGATCGATCGACTGGTCGGTCCTTACTTGTGATTCCACTGACCTTTTCTCAATCATTCGGACTAGAAATTCTTTAAACTTTTCGGTTACAGAATGAACAATTTGGCATTGATTGTTTACTTGATATAATGTGAGATTGCGTGACCTAACAGTTTGTCCCAGAATGGTAAATATTTTTCTGTATATTTTCTTTATATTATGTTTTTTCATTTTCGAATAACTTTTATGATTTACGGGGATTGGGTTGGCTGGCTATTTTATTTTATTTTGTCCATTTCGGCCGATTGTTGCACGATTTTGACGTTATAATTTTTTTATTCGTATATTTTTGCTTAAAACCTATTGAAATTTGTCCGGTCACGTTATTTGGATGATGGTATGCCAACTTTATGTTTTATATGAAATGTAACGTACCTGTTTTCAAAGGGTGGTTTAGGGTATATTTATTTTTATGGGAAACGGTGGGTAAATTATAATGGGTAGTATAGTCATAAGGTCTCCGGTTTAGTTATAGATATAGAGGGTAGATGTAATGTTTTTTTTTTTGGATTATGGAAATTATAGGCTATCTAATGGTTTTGCGATTATTTTTACCCATTTCGTGTTGCGAATTTTTTCTATGTTCGCTGGCCACAAGAGAAATAAAAAAAAACAATTTACATTATTATTTGTGTCCTTATCGTAAGGGTACCAATTTGATTGTCGACGTCGCGGCGCTATTTATATTATGATTATGTTGTTTAAGTTTAATAAATTTATTTCCCGTCCTCTTATGTCCTTAATTGTGGCCATATAAAAATTAACACTCAGACCCTAAGCCACCAATCAGATATTTTGAATTTTTCAGGAGTTTTTAGGTTTTATTCTAGGAAATAGTTAACCAATCGTCTATTCAGCACAAAGATATTCGTAATTAAAAATAATTCAAAATTTAAATTCTGCATTTAATTATGGCAGAGGTGGGCAGTCATATTATCATTTATTTGTAGCGGATAGATAGGAGCAGCTACATATCATATGTACGGAAGTTTAGTTCATAACTTTTATTTTAAAAAAGTCAAGAAATTTACAAAATCTTTGATTTTGCTAGTATTATTTCATTTCATCCCTCGAATTTTAGAGAGAGTTCCGCAGAGCGTATTTTTAAACCGCCACTTTTCCAAAACAAAAAAAAAAAAAGAATCGGCTTTAATGTCGTGGAAAATTAAATTACTAATTTTAATTATATTTCATTTAAGGACTGTTTTAATGGAGATAATGGGATGAAACCCTTAAAGGGTTATCCCACAAAATGACTTAACAATTCTCAAATAACTTAAAGATTATTCTCTTAAAACATAAGATGGTCAAGTAAAGTGAAGCAAAATGGGAAAATGGTAGTAAAGAGTCTGGGAAGTCGGGGAACATTAAGAGAAATTCAGGAGAATATCTGGTGGTAGATTTTCTTCACTATATCCGACTTGTTCCTAACCTTTTCTCACATTTTAGGGATAATAAGTTCTTAATGCCAAATTGCCAAATCGGGTGTAGGAGAGTTGAATTAAATTTCGAATTATTGGAAATATGTTGAAATAGTCGGAAAATGTTGTACACATTTATCCATATTTGTTGCCATCAGGTTCCGAAACATACCCATTATTCAATTAGATTCTTAATGTATGCTCTGCGCCTTTTGCGCATTTGATTGCACGCGGCTGTTACAATCATGCATATGTCTGCAGCCAGACAAAGTTTTATGTCTGATATTTGGTTTTGACCGTGTACTGGAATATGAACACCTTCTAACTCAGAGGTGGGCAACCTAAGGCCTGCGGACCGCTTGCGGTTCGAACAAACGGTTGAATTGGCCCCCGGGAAAATCTGCTAACTCAATTAATATTTTTCTAAAACGAACAAAGTTGTTTGCAATACTAAACATAAGAACCTACGAAACCTAATAACTATTTTCTAAATATCAGAAAAAAGCAAGTTTAAATAAAGAAAATTCAAGATTGAGTCAATTATACATTTCTTATTTCCATTTATAATTAAAAATTAGAATATAATTAGAAATTAGAAATATAGAAAATGTGATCAACTATACGGGGGAAAAAATTCAACCAAATTTGATGAACTATTCTTTTTAATAAAATTTGGAATTGAAAAATCTCTGGCGATTTACAAATAGATTAATAACTAAGAAGTAATCAATTTAATTTTGCCGAGATTTCTCCCTTAATTTCTTAATCTTTCCGGTAATTTTCCGACTAATTTCTTGCTTAATTGGATTGTTTACCGAATAATTCTGATTTTTTCCGCACTTTACTTATCCTAATTTTTCAGACTTTCCCAATTTTTTTAAATTTTTTAAATTTTTAAGTTGAATTTCTGAATTTCTGACCGTCTCGTTGCTTTTTTTTTATTTTCGAGACTTTTTCCAAATATTTCGTCCCAATTTACAGTCCTTTTTGTCACCATATTTCAAGCATTAAGTATTTTTTGGTCTTATTCTGACTTGTTGTGGCCAAAATTGAAAGATATTGGGTTATGGGTCACATTCGTCCCGTTATGGCAGGGAAAGGGAATTGTGAGCTGTAAGATGGATTGGGGGTGACTGGAAGGATTCAAATTATTGATTAAAATAAAGTTGTTATTTTTACCATTTCTTTTGACTATAGGTTAATAATTGATCGATTTCTTTTTCCTACTATTCTACTACAATTTCGGGACTTTTAATCAAATGCGTAATTTTCTCTGATTTTTCTGGTCCCTTCGGGAACGAAATGTTCCGGGAAAAATCAGAAAATCCAGAAATTTGGAATAAAACCCAAAAAGTACAGATAATGAAGGGGAAAGTCATGAAAATGTTATCAACAACTCGTTTAAAGTTGATAAAAGTCAGTGTGGAGATACGAAAATGGGGGAAAGGTTGGGATTAGAGATGCAAAAGATTCGAGTACTAGGTACATTATACTCGTTACTTTTAGGATCCGAAAGTAACGAGTATTC
>JANTOP010041213.1:0-10628 GCA_027564815.1 Symmerus nobilis | reverse complement strand
AAAAAAAAAAACTTTAATATAAATTTGATTATTTAAATTTAACAGTGCCATCCCAACCAAGCCGGGTTGGGGTTGCACCAGTAAAGTTTGAAGACGCTGAGTTGGAGGCGTTATTGAACCAAGATTCATGCCAAAGTCAAGAAGAGCTCATTGAAACCTTTGGAGTGACTCAACAAGCGATTTCAGACCGTCTCAATGCCATTAGTAAGTATGGTGCGAAAACAGATAAATTGGGTTCTATATGAACTCAAGCCAAGAGATATCGAGCATGGTTTTTTTCACGTGCGAACGCTGTGTTTGTCACCAACTGCTCTAACGGCACAAACGGAAGGGTTTTTTGCACAGTATAGTAACTGGGGTTGAAAAGAGGATCCACTACGATAACACAAAGCGTAAAAAATCATGGATTAAGCGCGGACAACCATTAACATCAAGGGCGAAGTCTAATATTCATGGATTTGGTGGGACCAGCTGGGTGTAGTATACTATGAGCTGCTTCAACCTAACGAATCAATCACAGGAGCTCGCTACAGAACACAACTGCTGCGTTTGAGCGGAGCACTGAAGGAAAAATGGCCGCAATATGTCAAAGGACATGAAAAAGGTATTTTGCAACATGACAATGCTCGGCCTCATATGGTTCAACCTCTGAAAACTTACTTGGAAACACTCAAATGGGAAATCCTCCCCCACCAGACATTGCTCCGTTCGACAACCATCTCTTCCGATCGATGACGCGTGGCCTGGCTGAGTAGCACTTCACTTCCGACCAATGCAAAAATTGGGTTGATTCGTGGATCATCTCTAAAGACGAGTCCCTTTTTTCGCCGCGAAATTCTATGTTGCCAGAAATATGGGAAAAGGTAGTGGCTAGCGACGGACAATGCTTTGAATTTTAAATGTATAACCAGTTTTTCACAATAAGTTTTAATTTTTTGAAAAAAATACTACGAATTAATTCACATCACCAATAGTATTTCTTGTAGTTTCCTGAACGATCAAGAAACTATGAGGAAATTGATCATTACATATGCACGTACCCGTCAATTCTAGTATTGCGAAATCGGAAATTTGGAAAATATTACCTAACGGACGAATGCTAGACGTATAAACCTGAAGAAAATGCTTCCTTTGCTAAAGAGTCAGGACGGTTTCAGAAGGAGCTATCGATTTGCACAGTGAGAAGCTGCACAATAGACCTTCAACAATGACAGCTACTCCCACACCACTCTAAAATAAAGAGGTTAAATCAGTGATAGACTTTTCTTCCTCTAAAATAACATTAGCTATAATTATCGATAAATAGATTGAAGATAAAGTTTATCTTGAGCAGAGTTCCACATTTAATATGAATTTGATATAAAATGATAGGCGATTACTGACGCTTCATATGTGTCACCCCTTACCATGGTTATGCGTGTTTTCACCATAATGTTGCTAATCGTAAAACTAATAAATAATAATTTAAATAATTAATTTTTAAGTAGTTTTCACCTTATCACCAAACAACCAAATTGCTTAGCTCACATATCACATAAAATGGTTAGATGACGATAATAAAGGCAATTTCAATATCCTCATCAAATATTTGGTAGCTTTTGACTGCATCTAGGTCACACCTTTATCTTCAGTGTAAAGCAGAAATATCTATAGTTTCAATAAATTTAACTAGTCAACCTGTCTAAACGAGGTCCCAACAAAACACACGGCCACTTTCACCATATTTTCCACGGGAAGCTAATAATATTTCTGTTTAAAAAGGTAAATTTGAAATTCAGGTAACTTCAGCAATTAATTAATTAATTTTAAAGATAATTATTTATAGACCGAAAAAATGTCGATAGACCCCCAAAATCGATTATTTTATAAAATCATTTCGTCCACTAAACTCTTAACAGTATTTTCATTCATTTCTTTTGAATGAATGAGAAATTTGATAATAGAAAAAGTTATGAAAAAACCCACAAGTTGAAGCGTTGTAGGGTGAGAACATGAAGAGACCATGCGCTCTACCAAATGTCCCTATTATCGAGCAAGCCGAACAAGAAATTTCATTCAAAAATGTACATTCATTCATTAATACAGGCAATTGACTATAATTTGAATCTTATTATAACATTCAGCTATTTATAAATATCTTCTACCAATGTAATGTAGAATATTAACAATCAGGCTGGCCTAGTTAAAAAAAGAAATAGTAGATATCGGATACAATGACAGCGATTCACAATTCCACAATTATTCTGTGAATCATTTCATTGATTTTTAACCAAGAAAATCCGTTTGAATTCTGATTCCTTACAATTATTATTAAACAATTAAATTTTATCTCTAAGTTTCAGCGTAGAAAACGGGTATTTGGACGAAAATTATATAAATTATTCAAATCAAAGATAATATTGAATTATAAGGTATTTATCTTCATAAAAGACTTGTATACCATTGAATTTAATTTAGATACAAATGATCTTAAATGAAGGTCAAATCGGAAGTATTTTAATATTTTTTTTAAATTATATCTATGCATTTATATATGTAGGTATTTAAATACAATAAATAATAAAACTTTACAATAGTTTCCATTTAGAAAGGAAATCAATTGTTTAATGGTAAAAAATTGATTTTCATTGTAAGATCGTCCTATATATTGATTGAAAGATAGAAATATTATTTTATGCATTTTAAGCGTCTCATCGAAACAAAATTATTTATTTTTACAGGCTGATATTTAATAGCAATTATATCACAGCCGATTTATCTTATTGATTGTCCAATTTCATTATCAATATTATCTTATCTTCTCAACCCCCAATAATATAATAAATAAAAGTAAAAATCTCTTTCCTTGAAAAATAATTATTACTTAATTAAAAAATAATTTGTGTGATTCTGTGATATTTGTTTTTAACACAAATTTCAATAAAAATGTATCTGATAATATTTTCACGTAAGAAATTTAAGAACTAACAATTTTTAAATTGGGTATAATGTTACTACATTTAAGGAATGGTTTCTTGATTTCAGTAAATCAAGGAATTCGAATATAATTTTATATAATAGTTTTAAGCTAAACCACTACTTAATTTAAGCATTAATTTTCTATTTACGATATAAATATTTTATACGAGTAATTTATATTAATAAAAAAATTCTTAAATTAAATAGTTCTCATTTTTTCTGAACCAATTTCGGTTTTTTTCCAAACAGTGATTGTGATCAGGCAACAGTGCTCCTGTGATGCCCTTTTGGTATTTAACACGTCTATCAGACCGTCCTCGTAGCGCAGTATCGAGTTCAATTGTGACCACTTCTTCCGAATTGTTCGTCCAGTATTTACAATTTTGTAATTTTTCGAATACGAATGATTTTTGATTATTGTGATACGAAACGGGTATAGTGGAACGTTTGCTAAATGTTGCCTTAACTTCTGCACGAATTCTTCTCGAGGAGTGAAATTGTTTTGTTTGAATAAAAATTCACATGTCAGACAGATTGTATCTCCGTACACCATTCCGATAGACCGATACCGCGGTGTTGCAATCATTTTTAATGGCCTACGTAATCCTAGCATTACGGTTGGCAATGCGAAATATCATTGGTTTCTGTGACATTATGCCATTTCATTGGCGGAAGGGAGATAGGAAGTGGTGCTAATACGTTTAAGACTCAATGGTTCTGACAACTCTTTCAACAGTGAACCCGTAAACCGCAAAATACAATTTGCGTAAAAGGAAAAAGCAATCAATTCGGTCGTTTGGTTTTCGAATTGAACTGCTTTTGGTCACCGGGAAAAACAACGAACGACGAAAGTTTACTGGTATCGGGAGTTATTCGATAATGGAAGCACGACAATGCCAATCAATAAGTACCAACAATGATAATGTGAAACGTGCCCCATATATAGTTACACCCCCTTACATATTTACAAGGGATGGGAGGATTTCTGGAAAATTCAATTAAAAAAAAATTGGTTGGAATACCATAGAATCTTTACAACCTGAGAGCGATTCGTTAGATATGAATTAACCCAATCCAATAGGGATGAGTGTAGTCCTATAGTACGTAATTTCTGGATTAGCGATCTATGATGCACCCTGTCAAAAGCTTTACGCATGTCAGTGTAAACTACGTCTGCCTGCTCACCCTTTTCCATAGCACCGATGACAAAATTTGTAAATTGAACTAAGTTAGTAGCAGTCGACCGGCCTTTTATGAATCCATGTTGATATTGAGATATAATGTGTTTGCAATGAGAAGATATGATGTTGCAAACCATAGATTCAAAAAATTTACCACGAGTTGGAAGAATTGATATGCCTCTATAATTCGCTACATCATTCCTCGAGCCCGATTTATGAATTGGAGTTACATAAGATAATTTCCATCGATCAGGAAACACACCAGCCGATAAAGACTTATTGAACAATATACAAAGAGGGGCCGCTAATGAACTTAAGCATTGTTTGACAAACAACGGTGAAATACAATCAGGCCCGGTACCCTTGCTAATATTTAGGTTATTGATTGCATCCCGCACCTCAGCCTCAGTAAATGTAATAGAGCCAAGTTCAACTCTAGAAGTCAAACATTGAATCACACTGCTTGATGTAGAAGTACTGGAATCAACAACATATACATCTTCAAAGAAGGCAGCGAACAAATTGCAAACATCACTGATGTTCGTGGTTATGTTGGTATTATTATTCATACTTGAAGGGAAACCAGAAGATTTTTTCTTATCCTTCACGTAGGACCAGCATTTTTTCGGATTACGCTTAAAATCATCTTCTATGCCCTTCAAATATACCTGATAACTACGATTTTACGTTACGATTACTAGTTTTGCAATATCTGCGATAAGCAGCATTTTTTCTGTTCTTAAGTTTTGCTAGAGGCTCAGAATACCATTTAGGTCGATTACTATAAACAATTCGCCTCTTCGGAACGAATTTCTCGAGACCCTTGAACAGAATACTGTAAAAAGCATCGACCAGTGTATCAATATTGCTAATGGGACTTAGAATAGCAACCCAGTTAACGTTACTAAAATATAGATTAAGTCCCGCAAAGTTGGCCTTCTTAAAATTAAAATCTACTGATGGAGATTCCGCTATCTCTGCATCGTTTATGATATTTAACGTGACTTCAATTGGGTCGTGATAACTATCAACTTTTGATAGCGGGAAGTCACATTTTAGTACACTGACATCGTCAGGAAAGTTAGACCAAGCATGATCCAGAATACGCCCTTGAAAATTAGCTACATGATTAATCTGGTTTAGACCCGCACTGAACATAGTTTCGAACAGTATTTGCCCAGACGATGATCTAACATTAGTGGGCAAAAAATGCCGACATTGTCGACATCAACCAGCCATCTAACGTTTGGAAGGTTAAAATCGCCCAATATCAGTACATTGTCGACAATTGAGGCAAGTTTACAAAAGCTATGCAGAGTCTGGCTGTAAGAGGAGTACGTATCCTCAAGTGTACCTTTTATTTTTAGATTTTACTTTGACTCCTATTAACTCCAGATGCTCTGTGTTGGCCATGCTAATCAACTCGCTCCGGTAGCTAGAGTTGATTGCAATGGCAACTCCACCGCCATCTGTTTTACAACTATTGAGTGCGGATCTGTCTCTTCTATATACTATATAGTTCTGATCAAAGAGCTCAGCAGAATTGACCGATTCGTTCAGCCAAGTCTCACTGAGAACTACTGCGTCATAATTGGCTGCAGAAACATTCAAAAAGAAATCTTTGACTTTTGTCCTTAGACCCCTTACATTTTGATAATAAATAGAAAATATACTTCTACATGGAGGTGTATCCTTACAAACATTTTCGATATCCTTACAGTCATCGATATTAACAACGTCGTCATCATCTGCATCGTCATCATTTGCATCGTCATAGTTAATAGCAACATTTGCATTGTCATCGTTTATCGGTTTTTTTGCCGGTGAACAAAGTCGCGAACCGTAATTCCGTCAGGCTAAAAACTAGGATATTGCTGATTATACCACGATAATGCTGTTTTAAAAAACGTAAAATAACCGGAAAATTCCGGGAAAGCAAATTTTTTCCCGGGAAATCCCGGCTGCGATTTTATTAGCACCGGGATCCCGTTTGAGAAGCCCTAGAAAGGACCGACATATCTGGATAGAAAATAGATTTTAAAACGTAAAAAATTAAGTTCGAAATTGAGAAGTTTCTTTGAGCTTGCAATGAACTGAGAAAGCTTTTAGCGAAAAAGTAACATTTTATATAAATTTAATGAATCAAATATAAATTAGATTACAAATTATAAAAAGGGACATTTTAGTTTTAACCTCTCAATGAACATTCGAGATTTTTACAGCTTTATTTTGGAAAAAATCGAAATTTTGTTAAAGGATCGTTATCTGAATAGAAAATTGATTTTTAACCGTAAAAGACGAAGTTCGATACTTAGAGCTTTCTTCGAGCTTTTAATAGTTTGGATAAGCTTTCGGCGAAATTTCCGTATTTCATTTAAACTTAATGAATCGGATAAAAATTCGATTCAAAATTATATAAAATAACATTTCAATTGTAAGCTTTCAATCAGCTTTCGAGATTTTTGATTTTTTTTGGGGAAATTTGAAATTTCGTTAATGAATCGGTATCTGGATAGAAAATAGATTTTAATACGTAAAAAATAAAGTTTGGAAAATACTGCTTAGTGAGAGCTTTTAAGTTTTTGCAGAGCTTTTAGGCGAAAAGTTTAATTTTTATATTTTTCCTCAAATAATTTATAAACTTCCTGCAACATTACATTTATTGGGATTAGAAGTAAATATAAATTATCGGGAAATTCGGATCAAATGTCACGATGTCCGATATTCAAATTTCTCGGTGCGAGCCATTACGTATTTGTGATTTTTCCAGATTTTTCTTAGATAAATTTAAATTTTTCTACACTATAAACTACACAAAGTACCAGTTTAAAATTCGAATTTAAAGGGTTCAATACCCGATTTCTTTGCAAATTAGGTTTCGGTCCATCAATTTTTTCCAATAGACGTCGATCCGATTGTAATGCCACAACAATACGAATTCAAAATTCTCCATAAATTGAATAAAATTAGCAAAGCTAATCTGGGACAGGCGAACAAAGAAATCATTATCAGCTGACTGGTGAAAAAGCAAATTGTATTTTTAGTTTTCTTCGTTAATAAGGAGGAAATGAAAAAAAACATCCGTATTACGTTATCATAATTAGTTATTTGAATATTTTTACTTAATGAAAGTTTATCAGTAAAGCCTCGAATGTAATCGCTTCGTTCTGTATATTTATCTGAGGTTTCTCAAAATAGATTTGCTTTAATTACTTTTGTGAATTATTAGAACAATTTCACGACTTGAATTATTTATGTTTTCCGTTCAGATGACTAATCGGCAAACAATTGGTTTGGGCTTGCGTTGCGAATTATTTATTGTTTTTTTTTTTTATTACGTTTAAGGTCAATTGAGGTCGAATTAATCAATCGAATTGAATTCAATTGAATTGGGCCAGACTAATAAAACATTTATTTACTTAAAAATTGTCTAATACTAATTAACGATACAGAAAAGCCACTTAATTTTCCCAGACTTCGAGACGGAAAAGTAAACAACTTTTCATTTTATTATTGGGAAAATTAACCGATTTTTTTTCTTGTGTGTAAAAAATGATCGACGATCAACGATGCGATCGGCCAATATAAAAACATTTTTGGCATTTTGTCAAGAGAAAATCGTCGCAAACCAAACAAAACAATTTTTTTTTCTTGTTCATCTTTCTTCACAAAACAACAACAACAAAACATGTTCATTCATAACATTTTTCATCTCATTCCATCACATCCTCAACCCAACACCCAAAGCAGATCTTTCTGAAGCAATTTTCTTACCTTTCAGCCAATCGGTTACTTGGTCGGGCGTCCATTCCGCCACGTTAATGTAAGCCATTTCTCGATATTATTTTAAGAAAACGATTAATATTCATTCACATTTAACTGGTTTATCATTTCACTTATCAATTAAATTAAAAGTAATTAATTTGCTGTCTTAAAATCACGGATTTCTTTTCTTTGCGGACGAGAAGTAAAAACACAAACATGAACGAAACAAGAACAAAAACCGATTATGATGAAATTTCGATTGGCGAACCCTCAGATTTTGACAGTTATCGGTGGTTCACACAGAGCGAACAGCTGGCCTTCCACTAGACGTTTGCTGACTTTCTTACTCTCGTGAAACAAAATGGGTAGTTCACACCACTGTTCGAAAACGTTCCGTTGCCGCAATTTTTGTTATTAAATATTTGTTTCTAATTAAAATTGAACTTGTAGTCGTACACTCAGAAAAATTTTATTTGAATTTTGGCCATACAGAATATAGTAAATCTTAGATTATGAAAAATTAGGATTTAATTATATGAAATAATGTTCATTCATTCATTTATGTCATATACGCCAAATGAAGAAATATAGGGCATCATAAAGAAGAAATAAATATTAGAAGGCGTCAAAGATGAAGATAACCCAGTGGCGTGCAGTCTAATAAGCAGAAGGCGCAGAGCACATCTTCTCAAATATGGCCCGGCCAGATAAAAAATATATATTATTAATTCTTTATCATTTCGAAATTACCAATATTTCCTCCAGAAAGTAAATTTTTTTTTTAAAAATATTTTCTACCTTATAAACGTTAAACAAAATTTGACAGTTAACTTTATCAGATTTCTCTATATAATATTTTTTTTATTACTTGTTAAATATTGAACCAAGATTTTACAATCTTCCTTAAATTGATTTCTAATTTATAAACTGATTTTAAAAATAATTGAGAATTCTCTCTCTGAAAATTGGTTGAGAAAGAGTCTTACGATTTAATTTATTCGAAAAGCTGTGGAAAATAAAAAAATTCCGGGAATAACCATTTCCCTAAAATCAGGGGGTTGTTTTTTAAAAAAGTTTGTTCTACAGTTTCTTCAGTAAAGCCATCGGCTTAATTTTCCATAATCATTTTTTCGGATTCCTTAAAAAAATTTCCCGGAAATTTAATTTTTCTAGAATAGTGTCAGAAGTTCGATTTTTCTGGCCAAAATAAAATAAATGTCAAAACCGATGATTTGATTAAAAAAATTTTGTTAATAAAAACTTTTCGAAAATGACTTAGAAATGATTTGCCATCATTAGATTAGATAATTCTTAAAGAAATAAAATTGGCCTTAAAAATTCGAACAAAAATTCAATTTTATTGTAAAATTTGATAAATAGCTATTGATAATCACATAATTTGGGAGAGGACACTTCGCAGTTAAGGCATTTTTAGTTCACTCTTTTCTCCGTTTTCAAATTTTTAAATTTCAACTTTTCGAGAGATTATAGCAGTGTTCCTTAAAAGTCTTCACTTATATCGACACCTCTAAAATCAGGTACTTTCTAAAAAATGTTTGTTCCACAATACTCTTATTGGACCGTTTGGTTTATTGCCACGTTATTAGATTTTCCGATTGCTTAAGAAAATCTCGCGGAAAATTAAGTTTCCCAAAAAATTTACAGAATATAATTATGAAAAGAAAAAATAAATTATATTTCAATACTGTTATTTTTTATAAAATAGTTTTTCATTAAAAATTCTTCCATATAACTTAGAAATAATCTGTCATTATTAGATTAAAAAATTAATAATCAAGAAATGTCCGTAAAAATTTTTAGGCAAATTTCAAACGATTCATTGAATATTTTTCAAGTAATTTAAGGGGATTTTAACTTATATAAGTTGGGAAGTGCCCCCTGATCTTAAAGTATTGATTTCCTAATTTGCCAACGGACATTTGTTAAGGTCATTACTTCTGCACACCTCATGGTGATTTTGACCGCACGCCACTGAAATAACCAAAAAGGATATTTGCTATATTTTATAATTTTGCTTTGATAACCTGCACGGTGCCTATGAACTGTAACAGCAAATCGAGCACAATCTTGCCTTTGTCAATTCCAAACTAGTAATCTCGATGCGAAAGATAAAATCCCGAAAATGATCTAAGTAGACTGGCAAGATGCACCATAAAACAGGTTTGAACCATTTGCATAAGATTGGCTTCAAAAAGAAGCTCAACGTCTAGTTGCCGCACGAGTTGACACAAAAAACGTAATGAATCGTGTTTTCATCTGACAATCCTTGGCAAAACGAATTGAAATAGAGATATTTCTGAAGCGAATGGTGACCGGCGACGAGAAATAAATCTGATACGACAATGTCAAGCGCAAATGATCATAGTTGAAGGCTGGCGAGCGGCCCAAACGGTGGCCAACCAAAATTTTGCTGAAGATTTTGCTGTGTTTGGCGGGATTGGAAGGAAATGATCCACTACGAGCTGCTGCCCTATCGCCAAGGGCTTATTTCAGACGAATAGCTGTTTGATGAGATTTTTTGTAGAAATGTATTTTAATGCTTATCTATAGTGCAAGTTACAGGTATATAATATTCCCCAGTCAATCTTGTAATGTTCCGCTGTTATCACGCCAAGGGCGGATCTAGAGTTGTTTGTTGGGGGAGGGGGGGCTACTCTGTAAGCCAAGAGGTAATTGATGAGGTAGGGTAGAGGTCGGTGAGGA
>JANTOP010041202.1:0-10629 GCA_027564815.1 Symmerus nobilis | reverse complement strand
TCAAATTTTAGTAAAATTATACATTTAAACGGTTTTTTTTTTCTTTTATTAAACTATTTTGGTGGCCAACCACCGATTCTATTTTTTAGTGCCCAATCATTGATTCCGCACCCTATTCTGAGTAATATTTTTAATTTTTTTTAATACTGAATTTGAATATAGAAATAAATCGCCCTCGATATACAATATTTCCATTCAGTTATATTTTTATTAAATTTCCTATCATTTATCCATCCACAAATATGTAGACGGAATGAATGAGAATCATATCCTTTTCAAATTTACTGATTCTGCAGCGAGTATGCTTGACCGAATCGGTAATTTTTCGTCCAAGGTCGAATTTTGATTTTAATCGAAAATCCCTTGGAAGAGATTTTGAGATTCTTAGAAACGATTTGTGTTTTTTTTCGAAAATAATATCTTTTCCGGGATTTTCTTTTAAGGTTTCGAATTTTTATGAATTTTACTGACTTTTAAAAATTTGTCGATTTTCAACAAATTTTAGATTTTCTATTATTCGATATTTGAATGATCATTTTCATGAAGTTACATGATATCTGCCTGTTCTATTTCCTATGAAGAATAAAACGATTATTTAAAAAGAATTATAATCGATCCAGAAAAATCTCGAAAAGCTGGGTGAAAATTAGAAAAATGCAGAATAAATTCGTAAGTATTTTGGTGACCAAGAATAATCCCCAACTTCGTTGACCGTTCTCCAATGGACAGTACATGATATTTTCTCTTATTTGGGTTAAACTCATCGATCCTAAAATCTTGATAACATTTTTTGAATAGAACGAACGAAGTGAGTAGACCATTGATATAGTTTACTGAAACTTTGCACAGATATACCTAAGATCAACCCAGAGTGATTACAAATAATTTGGGCAAGCCTTTCTCATGAATATTTTGAGAAAAAAATTTTTATTTGTAACCGATTCCAAATTAATGAATAGGTTTGCAAAAGCTATTAGGAAGTCAGGTATTTCTACACCTAGGCTCCTGAATTTTAGCCCAGATATGTTAGAAGTATGTACCATTCGATCGATATACCGTTTATTACTTCTTATTTAAGAAGTTTTCGAAATATTTAATTTTGAAATTGATGGCGGAAATTTACATAGGAATTTTAATACTGATTCCCAATCACAAGTATCATAAATTAATTACCCGAATTGCCTAAAACCATTTTTAAATATTAAATCTACGCCAGAACTATGAATTTAGTTGATAAAAGACAACTTTTGAAATTTTCGATTTTTCGCAAAAATATATACACTGTGACTATTATACACTGTCATTTTTTTTTGTCATTTTGCAAAACCGCTCCTAGGAACCTGAAACTTGGCACAGATATACCTAAGATCAACCCAGAATGATTACAAATAATTTGGGCAACCATTTCTCATGAATATTTTGAGAAAAATAGTTCTAGCTTATTACCTTAAGATAAATTTAGAGAAAATATAGCAAAATTTTGAAGATGAATTAATTCGAATGAAAAATTTCGACGTAGAAATTAATAGGAAAAACATGAAAATATGAAAAAAAGTAAAAATAACTTTACGGAAAGTAAGATGAAAAGTCGAAGGTAAATTTAATGAAACTTTCAAGGAAAATCACAGGAGAAATCAGAAACAAAGGGCATGGCTGCCATCGTATATATCCATATCGTCATCCATTTGTCGATATACGAGTAATTAATATATAGCCTCATAACCGGATAGAAGACGGACATATGTTTCAATCTGAAATGTAAGTTCGAGTTACACTAAGATAACTCCGTTCTTTCGAGAATTCCAGAATTCCAACTTATAATGGAAATTATAATTAATAAATCTAATCTCTTTCTAATTCCTCTAGATACGGCCGATCAGAAAATCCAAGAGCGTAAGAGGAGCCGTATATAACGAACCATATTCGTTGCAGATGATGAGTGATACTTTCACTCGAAATAAATTCCATTAATTTTTTTCCATATTTACTTTATTTTTTTATATTTATTTCAAATTTTTACAAATTTTTGAACAAAATAATTATAATTTCAAAAATTAAAATAAATATTTCAGATAAAATCAATAAAATATCATTTTATTTTATTTTAAATTGTCCTTAACTAAATATTTTAATATAATATTATTTTAATACTTAAATTTAAAAATAAAAGATAATGATGACAATAATTAATTATTTATAATTTTGGTAAAATCTATAAAAGCCCAAAAAAATGGTAGTGCAGTCTGGGAATGTCGATAATGTTATAAAAAGTCGGAAATCAATATTTCCATTCATTTAAATTTTGTATTAAATTTCCTACCATTTATATAGAAAAAATTAATCAACAAATTTAATATTCATTGTTTCAATGGTATTGTTAAATTAGAGGGATGGAAATAGAAAAATTAATTTCATTCCAAATCAGATTAAAAATTAATTTATTCAATTAGTAGCAAATTGTATTTGCAAATAAAAAACTAAACTAATTACAGGGAGTATATATTAATACTCGGACCGTTCATTCATTAATAAATAGACAATAATCGATATCCGTTACAATTTATTTCCTTTTAAATAGAATATACTTATTTTCATTATCAACATTTTTACATAATATTCAGGATAATATTGGATATTATGATCATGTTTTTTATTTCCTTTCCTTATATCAAAAATACTGGTATTGTTTAATTTGGCTCGTGTTTTCCATGGCTTCACTTTACCGTATTTTTTTTATCCTGTCACTAATTTTTTTTTTGTTCGTAACGGAACAATGAATGCATTTTTATATTTTTGATGTGGGGAGAAAAAGGACACACACATGTACGACTTCTTCCTTCCTTCCACAAATAATATTTCAAATATCGCTCCTGAATATGGAATATACATATATACAATTTGTTATGGTCGAAAGATAAAATGAAAAATATATCTATATTTTTGTGGTCTAATAGTAAGGACAGAAAACAATGACCCCGATCAAGAAAAACTGGTATTTTTTTTATGGTCAACTCACCTTTTTTTTTTATTTAAATCGGATGAGTTCCGTTTCGTTAGACTACCTGCGCAACCATATGTTTTATATTGTATGGGATCAAATTACTCTGTTTTTAGGATTTTTTTTATAAAGGATACCTATCGTTATGACGAATCAGATTAATAATTTTTTATAATTAAATATATAAGCAAAATGATGTGATGATGATAGAGACGAAATCAAATTTTGTTAGATCGAAATCAGAATAATAAAGATTACTTTCACTTCGATTATTTTCAGAAAACTAGAACTGTTACCCGTAAATATAGACAGAATTTTGTATAAAATTTTGAAGAAACCTAAATTACTTTTCCAGGTTTTCAGCAGCAGATTCTGCCCGTTTCAGGCATATGATCAATGATATTCAATCTATTAATTTATCTATTTGAGAACAATTATAGCGAAAGATATAGCGACTTATAGAGCTGTACTTGGTTGAGTACAACGAGTTCATATTGGATAATTTCATATTAGATACGCATGCAAATTTTTAAAGTTGAAAGGTTGGAAAAATCTTAAAAGATCATGAAAAATTCAAAGAGAAGTAAGGAAAAGTTGGTTCCGGGGAAATACTTAAAATATTCCATAAAATAGGTAAAATGTCTGCCAACTAGGATAGAGTCGTTAGAATTGGAAATAGCTATGAAAAGTCATTAGAAGTCTGGAAAGGGTCAGGTAAAGTTGGAAAGAGTAGAGAAAGATCTTAAAATGAAGGACTAATTCGGAAGAAATCGCTAATATTCTAACATTTTTTACAAAATCAGAAGAACTTGAAAGTATTGGAAAAATTCCGAAAAGTCGGAAAGTAGTAAGAAAATTTCTAAAAACCGGAGTATAACCGGAAAAAGTAAAGAAAGTCAGACCCAAGTAGGAAAAAATCATGCAAATTAGTAGAAAAATTTTAAATAAATTGAGAATAGTCAGGGTAAAACGTACAAATTTCGGAAAGTGCCTGGAAAGAATAGAAACGCGAGTAAAGTTATACTCAAATTTATCTCATTTGTTCCTGACTTTTCAAAATACTTCTCTGAGTTTTTTTCCCACTTTTCGCAACATATGGTAGTACTAAGTTTTGCGATTTTTCCTAAAATTCCCACACTTCTTCTTAATTTTTTCCAGACTGTTTCCAGATTTTTTCAACTTTCTCAATTTTTTCCGATATCTTCGTGTCTTTTTCCTAATATTTGCAGGCTTTTTTGTGAGTTTTCCCTATATTCTCACAAGCCAACCTTTTCCCGATTATTTCTGTGCTTTTGCGAATTTTTCCCAACTTACATATCATGGTCATCTGGTTCCGCCACTTGAATTACCATTAGGTCTTTCTATATGGGGTAGAGGCCATAGCGGCCATAGAGTATAATAGACGAGAAAAATAATAGACTAGTCCGAACAGAAAATAAACTACAGTTAATAGAGATTGAGTCAAGTATGGAATTCACAGCGCCTAACACGACGGGTATTTTTTTACTCCCATATAAAACGAAAAGGAATTAGAGAAAACCGCAAGAGATCACAAAAATAAATCATTAATGTAATTTTATAGCCTTTTCATTTTAAAATTTGAGCAATACTAGATTTGTAATGTTGAAAAGTAAAAATTAACATACGAATTTAATGAGAATTTAGAGAGAAACCTATAAAATGGATTGTAAAATTTGATTGCTTTTTCATTCTGGCTTAAAGAACAATGGGCTCATCGAAAGGTCCTAATTAAAATATTATTTTACTCATTATCAAATCTATTTTTTCACCTAATAAATACACTTAATTGAAATCGAAAACTTTCGTTAAAAAGCTCCGTTGTAAATTAAAATCTCTACGAAAGCTTTAATGAATTTAAACTAATTGAATTGAAGGCAAATTATCATGAAAACATTCATTGTCCTTGTTTCCTCTTTCATGAAAAATTCATCTATGGGCCTGAAATTTTGCATAAATAAATATAATATATGCCTTCAATGAGCTTTCGATATTTGAGGGATTTTTTTTTGAGAAAATTTTAAAAATAGATTTTCAAAACGAAAAACTTAGAAACTTCAAGCTCGTAACTTAGACCTTTCAGCGGATTAAGCTTTTAGCGAAAATTTCATATTTTAACGAAATTTAATAAATCAAAAGAAATGTAGACTCCAAATTATGTAAAATAATATTTTTATTTTAAGTTTTCAATGAGCTTTCGAGATTTTTAAAGCTTCTTTTCGAAAAAGTTGACATTTTTTAAAGGATCGTTATCTGTATAGAAAGTAGATATTTTAATGTACAAAATTAAGTTCGAAACTTATAGCTATCGTTGAGCTTTTAATAAAGCTTTCTAAACTTTGTACATAAATTCCATATATCATTTAAATTTATTGAATAGAAAATGACATTTTAATTTTAAACTTTCAATGAGTTTTCGAGATTTTTAAGCTTTTTTTTGGGTAAATTTGAAATTTCGTTTCAAGATTGTTACTTTGATAAAAACACAGATTTCAAAACATAAAAAATAATGATCCGAAGAAAATTATCGGGAAATTCTGATGAAATGTCCGATATTCAAATTTCTCTGTGGGAGCCTTTACGGATTTTTTTTATTTCTTATAATTCTTACCAATTTTCATAGGGGATTTCAGTTGGACTCAACTAGTAAATTGTCACTTTTCAAAAAAATGACTACAATTTACTGGCAAGTTTTAAATTTCAAAATTTCACTTTTAGGATTTATTTAGGGTTTTTTACAATATAGAAATCTTAAGTTATCTAACAAGTTTTATTTCTTAAATGACCTCATAAATCAATATTCTTGAAATCTAATTTATTTTTAGAGAATTGGTTGTAATTATCAATATTTTCCGGGCCATTCTAAAAAATACATAATTTCTAATAATTTTCTTCAGCACGGGGAAAATGTAACGCCGCAAAATTGTTCGATAATAAAAATCAACATTTTTGGAAAAATGAATCCCCGAATTTTGGTGAGTGATTATTTAGCTCTGCTGAAATGTTTTGCAGAATATTTTCATTTTAATAATACCGTAAAATTTGTCCGTCCTGTTTGAAAAATTATTATTTAAGTTGAGAGAAACGTCAAGAAAAATCCTAAAAATTTCGTACTACAAACTTTAGGACACATTTTGTTTCCCAATCTCTTCTGATTATTCCTAGATTTTATCGGACGAAATGGAGGATATTTTACATCCAAGAGAAATTTTTAAAAATTAAATACTGCAATCATAATTTAAAATTGGTATTAGAAATAATCGTCAATTTCTTGCATAGAAAAATGTATCAGAAAATATTACTATGAAATAAATTTTGAATCTCTGGGATAGGATGTGGGCGGGGAGGTGGGGGTGAAGATGAGACATAGAAAATTAGAAAAATTCGTCAAAAATTTGTTTTAAATTTTTATTTGATAATTTGGATTGATAATTTGTTATTTCTTAATGTCTAATGGGAAAATGAAATCAAAATTTAAAATGTTCATTTGTTGGCGAGAGGATCAATTTTTTTCAAACTCCTGATTTTCATATATAATATTTCGATTTTACTTTATCTTCGAATATTCGTAAAATTGTCCAATTTTAACGAATTTCTTGGATCAGTATTTCATCCTCTAGAGAAGGACCTTCTGATTATTTAAATAAAAAATAATACCAACAGGTTGATTGGCTTGCAAGAAGTATTTTTATCATCAGTCCCAGAAATATTTTATTTCATTTAAATTTCCGAACTTAAGTTTTGATTTTTCGACTTTTGAGACATCGGTCTCAATTTAAAAATCAAACCTTTCTTCTATGGAAATGAAATAAAATACCAATCCCGGAAATATTTCTTTCATACATATCTGATATATCTCGCCTAAGTTTTCACAAGAGTATGTGAGTGAGTTATCACAGGGCAACAGCTGATCGATTTAAATAAATGTTTTCTGTATGAAATGAATTTTATGTTCGAAAGGAGATATTTTTATCGAACAGAATATTTTTGGGAAATTAAAATATCCTCTTGAATTTCAAGTAATGTGTACTGACTTTTTATTTGGAATATCTCACGTAAAAAAGGGAAATTAATTATATCCACATCGTCCATTACATTACATTACTAACGTACTTCCATCCCGATATTCCTTCTATATCAAAATTGATAGATTTATTGATAGTCATATTCATGGAAAAGAAATGAAAATTCATAAAAAAATATTCAACAAATTTATCATTGAAAAAAATTTTTTTATTAGACTTATGGAACAAGGGTATAGGACATTTTTTCTATTTTCTTTTATTTCCCTTAAATCACTATACAATTTACATACTTGGTTTCATCTTACACAGTGGACATTAGGGAATTTTAACTATAAGGAAACGACAATTCACATTTCGATTCCGTTCAGGAGAAAATCCAAAAAAAATATATTAAATTAAATCATCCTTTTATCTATAATATACCGGAATCTATCTATATATAGATCAAGCCAGACAAAATAAAAAATATAAAATTTTCTGTGTATATACCTTCAAAGGTCATTTGGGATCATTTTTATATTTGAAATTCCAGATGTTTTAGAATTTATATTATACATCCCTTTCTATCCTCTATCCTCATACTATATATCCTATATATGGAAGGGCAGTTATATGTATTATGTTGGGTTTTTAGTTTTAACATGTTACTTTGTTTTCGTTGTACCTATATTCCCCTGGATGTAAATTAGGATAGAAGAACTCTACGGTTATTAATTGAAATATATGTAATATATATTTAATACCTTAGGGGGTAGTAATTATGAGGAAAAAAGTAAATAGAAAAACTACATGCACCTAATGCGCGATTGAATAAGGAATTAACATGTAATATATTTCAGGGAATGAGTATTCCAGATGTTACAAAAAAAAAAAAAAAAATTCATAATGGACCGTAGAAAACTATTTTATTTCAAAATTATAGCTTGTCCGGAAAATGTCCAAAAAAAATCTCCACATTTTCCATACAAAATTATATTTCCTTCCCTAAAAATAATCAATGTTAGATAATATTGTTGATATTTATTAATTAATTATATCATTGTTGGAAATTCTTTGGTTTCCCATTTACATAAAAAATCTATTAAAAATAACGACTCATAGGTTTTCCCTGAAGGGTTGGTCTGATTAATCCCAAATGTATACAATTGATCTACCGAAAGTTTGTTGTAAAAATAATGTTTATACACAAAATAATGGTATGCACCGAAATAATGCAACGCATGCCATGCATATTATGACAGACTAACAAATTTTGAATTACGATTATGCAGTTTTATGCAAATTTAGTCCCTTAATAATTCATATATGTTATTATTTAAAAAATAATGGATTCATTTATCTTAAATTTGAAATTAGAAATAAATTGATTTCTTAAAAATAAACCAAGGAGAAAATCGATATTTTTTTATATAATTAATTGAATTGAACTGTTCGATTCGGAATAAAATTACTTCTTCAATTATTCCTTCTAATTAAAAAATTCTTTTCATATTTTATTCGTTATAATTAGAGTCCTTCTTGTTCCGTTCTCTTTTTAATTATAAAATTCCCATATAATCGCAAATGTCTAATTTACCATATATATATATAATTTTCTCTTTAAAAAGGATTTCATCAAACAAAAAGATTTTCCCCAGTCCACTGAAAATAAAACTGTTGCGCTTTTCATATTGCAAAAATGATTTTCAATCGAAAATCTAGTGAAAGAAAAGTAATTATTGGACTGGAGTAACTACATGCAACAGATGCATATTTCAATATTTTTACACACATAAAATATGGATGGAATTATTCGCAAGAAAAGAAAAGGAAAAATAATATCCTTTGATTTTCATTAGCAATATTATTACAATGAATTTTTTGTAAATTTTCAAAAGCTTTTCAATTTATAATTAATTTTATCGTCACCCTTACCGAATAAGGAAATCGCCAGGTAATTTTCCTTTATTTATCATAGATGACTGGGTATAATTAGATAAAAAAAAACATGTGCGCTTAGACCACACTGCTGAAGTGAAACTTCTTTTGGACAATTTAATTAAATTTGTGTTTCGTTTTTGGGTCGAAATGGATTTTGGTAAGGAAAATATTCTGGGTCACCCTGTAAGAGAGAAAAAAATGTGTGGTTAAAAAATGTCCAAATGGTTTTTGGGTCACCCTGTAACAGAAAAAAATATTGTTTTCAGTATTTGGCGTCTGCACTCTGCACCTGCATTTCCTACCTCAATTTAAGTGGTTATGACGTCTGGGTATGTCTGATTTCAGTATTTATTTTCGGTATGGAAATATTTCGAAACGACTGGCAAGCCAAATGCTGAATTCAGTATTTGGCGTCTCCACGCTGCACCGACATTTATTTTCGGTATAGAATACATTCCTCTTTATTTTCTGTATAGAAATAATCCTAAACGCTAGCAAGCCAAACGTCCAACCAACTTCCGTTACATCAATTTTTGGTTTACCCTCCGCAAAGAAGTTTCATTTCAAAAAACTATAATTTTTCTATATTGAAAATTTTCTTTTCAGATAAAATAAAATAAAAAGGTTAATGAACTATCCAGATTAATGAGTGAAATTCTGTTAATTTGTTACATTAATTTCTAGCTAAAATTCCCGTTTTATTGGTAACACAATTTTCCCCTAAAATAAACTATGAAAAATTTGAAATGTTTGCTGACCTCTCGAAATATTTCTAGGGATAATCTGGGAGAATATAGAATTTTCGGAAAAAAAAGTATATATGGATGCGGTATAATTGCCTCGTCAATCCACATAATCATATTCCTCTTGTTGCATATAATATCCGTAAATAATCCATCCACAAAATATTCCCGTGTATATACTTAATTCAGATAATTCTCCCATATCTCCCACTATTAATGGTGGTTTATTTCCATCCACCCACAATGTAAACCGCACCATAAAATATACAACCCACCCTAAATGGGAAAGAAAAATTATATCTATTATCCGAACAGGGTATCCCAAATATCCTTTTTCAAACATCTGATTTTATATATGTCCTATAGAATTAAAGACAACCTATTGGATGTTTCAAATCAGTCCTAACAATATAAAAATGGTACCGATATATTGAATGTGAAATTTTCCTTCGGGTTCTGAATGTGAAATTCTCTATACAATTATTAAATCCATGTTCGATCCATGACATTTCCATTTCATATAATTTTATAGGTCAAAATCTTTTTATTATATAATTGTGTTAATATTTCTCTTCTATATCGAGACAAATTTCTTATAATGTTTTGTACGAGGACATTCGGTTCGGTATGGGTATATGTTATCCCGAAATATATAATATCTTTTATAAATTATAATAATCGAACGAGAATTATAAGGACGATCCTTATCGTATAAATCTTATAGTTCTGTTCTACTTGTATGATTTATTGAAAGAAATATTATTTATTTTCTCAAGGATATGATTTAAATGGAAAATGTATGATTTATATCGTTTACTCAAGATTGGGGGGATGGGGACCCTTTAACCGTACTTGACGGAATTTTAATATAATAAAAGCCTACCGATATTATAAATTGTAATACTACATCCGTTACTTATGCAAT
>JANTOP010041191.1:0-10629 GCA_027564815.1 Symmerus nobilis | reverse complement strand
TAAGATCTAAGCTTAAAGCTTTCTTTGAGCTTACAATGTATTAAAAATGTTTCTTTAAAAATTTTAAAGTTTTATTTTGGAAAACTTAAAGTTTCGTTAAAGGGGCGGTATTTGAATAGAAAATATTTTAAAATTTTAAAACGTAAAAATAAGGTTCGGAAAATAAAGCTTTTCGGGAGCTTTTAAGTTTTTGTAAAGCTTTTGTACGAAAAGTTTAGTTATGATATTTTTATAATTTTCCTCAAATAAATGATTTGAAATGGCATTTTAATTTTAAGCTTTCAATGAGTTATCAAGATTTTTGAAGCTTTTTCTTGTTAAGTCTTGTTAAAACATGAAGTTTCGTTAAGGATCATTATTTAGATAGAAAATAAATTTTAAAACGTAAAAATAAGGTTCAGAAAATAAAGCTTTCCGGGAGCTTTTAATTTTTCGTAGCGTTTTGTTCGAAAAGTTTAGTTATGAAATTTTGGAATTTTTCTTCAGATCAGATCAGTTCGGGTAGAGGTTAAGCGCTGGGCGCTAGACACCCCAAAAACTCGTGCCTAGACACAATGGCCCTTTGTACAAACCCATTCATCATTTCTTATTCTACACGGTCACTCTAGGGTTAGATTTCATCCTAACTAAGATTGCCAGAATCGTATTAACCTTAGGTTCGCATGCTTCCTGGCAGTTAATGAACCATAAATCAGTAACTCTAGGTCTTATATTGCATAAATTAGGGCATTCACAAATAATGTGAAACCCGGTTTCATCCTGGAGCCCGTAGCCCCTAAAAATTGCAGAGCCTGATAGCTTCATTTAGAAAGTATAGCTGTTCAAAATATTATGACCTGTAATCGTGCCAATTGTCCAATTACCAGGCCGATTCTGTATCTATATGATCAGTGATCATCCCAAACACAGGATTCAGTTTGAATATTTCTATACTAATAGAGGAGTGACCGAAATTATTAGGATGTTTGTTCCAGCATCCAGTCCTTATTGACCTAATGGAAGTAAACATAGCAGCTTGTTTGATATAAATATCTAAAGATACTATATGTAAAAGTGCCTCGAGTGCGGCTGTAGGAGTGGTCCTAATCGCCCCAGTAACCAAGATACAAGCTAGTCTTTGTAACTTGTTGAGCCTACATTTAGTCGCATTGTTAGCAGTTTTGGGCCACCAAACGACAGCTGCATGACTAATAATGGGTCGTACTCAAGCAACGTAAATCCATAGTAAATATTTCGGGTTGAGCCCCAGCTTACTGCCATAGGAGAAGATCAATTCCTCATGTATTTTTCCTCAACTAATTTATAAACTTCCTGCATCATTACATTTATTTGGATCCGAAGAAATTTATCGGGAAATCCGAACCAAATATCGCGATGTCTGATATTCAAATATCTCGCCGCGAGCTTTTATGAATATATGATTTTTCGACGATAAATTTTAACTTTTCCGAAATATTTCATTTTTGTATTTTCACCTAACTGTCAAAGCAACTTTCTGCGTTTTTAGATTTTTTTCCGGCCGTAGAAAATATTTGGCATGTACACTAGTAATAGCACATAGTAATACAGCTCTCCCTTGAATACAGCAAACACATATGGTAAAGGCTGTCACATTTTGTTAAGGGGTCATAAAATTCTGCACATCTTATGGAAATGTTAACCGCACGCCACTGGTGTCGCAATAGCTTAGTAATTTCTAAAATACCGCGGTGCGGTATATTTTTTATTGAATAATATAAATCTACCCGCATCTTTTAATTCAACTGATTGCTTTGATAACTCAATAATGGTTCTATTTCGGTTATTCCCTACTCAGAATTAAAATTGAAAAAACCAGAAACCGAATAAAAAAATCTTTTTTATTAAAAACCGGAAATTGATCATTTTTCCAAAAAATTTGAAAAATAAAATTAATTTCAAAATCGAAAATTTTCCGAAAATGTCGGATCTACAAAAACATAATCTTTTACTCAACGATACTTATTTTTTGGTGGAAAGGACAAATATCTTAACTGGTGTAGAGTTTAATCGATTTTCTTACAACACTCGATAGAAGATAGTTTGCACAATTTAAGTATCATCTTAACTATAATGACCCAGATTTAATGCAATAAAATTGGTGTACATTTTCTCTACCATTCGATAGATAAGCAACATTTACACTTAAATCCCATATCACTCTTAAAGCATATCCCCTATACACCAGAATCCATTCAGATTGTATACTATCTTTAGTATTATATTTTGGATAATGGTTCAATTACATTATCTATTTTGTTATATGAGTATATATGGAAAGGCAATGGGATTGAATGTCGATTCGATTGAATGATGACGTACGTATAATTCATGATTCTGATATAAAGACGGGAAAAAATCCGTTTATATTAGAAAACATCGTAAAATTGAACCGATAATAATAAAAACAACTAAATTCGTACAAGGACTCGGAACGACTTGCTGATAATAAATATCCATTCAATTTCTTAAATATCTCACAGTTCGGTCAATAACATCTAATATATGATGTAATAAACTATTTGAGTCAGGATATATAGAAATTTAAAGCCTACCTTCTATAATTTCAACTAGAAACTATAGAAAAGGGTAATAAATTTCGAAAGTTTATCTCTTAAGGTTAATTGAAGTGGTAATGTATACGGAGATAGCGGGTAGAATCATTTTTTATGTAAAATGCTTTAAGTTCTATTTTTTCCTTCTTAATATTATTTACGATTTTACAGACCCAAGATCTTAAAACCAAATTAATCATAACGCATTATATTTCCACCCAAAACTGGTAATATTCGGTTTTCATCCGTTATTATGGGCTCTAGTTAAGGGCGGTTCTCTGTTATTATATATAGAGATAGAATATCGTTTATCTTATGGATGGATTTCGTTTATTTCTTCTGATAAAAAAAATATGAAGAATTATTCACTTCTAGAAACGATGGGATAAGATTCACGTGTTGCAAGAATAAGGGATCATTTTTCAAAATTTGTTATACGATATTATTCTCATTTTCTAACAATCGCTTTAAGGATTTATGGGTATCGGGTCAGAGAAATTATTGACTGAATTTTCTTTATATCCTTAAAATTAAAGGGTTTTTGAAGTTGTTGTTTAGTCTTTTTCCATTCAATAAATACGCACACATCGGGAAAAGCTCTATTCCCATTGAAATGGTAATCGGGACCTGTTTGGCTTTATCATTTTGAATTACCATTACCTATCCGACATCTACTTACTATTCACCTTTTATTATAAGTTAATATCAATTGAAGTTGCGATATAACCAACCGAAATAAATTTACATTTAAGAGGAAGTCAAACAACCGCATAAAAAAGGGGAAAAATTTAAAATACAAAAGAATAATTTAACAAATGTTTGGAATATTTCAAAATTCAGGAACATTTTATTCCTTAAATCCTTAATAAAATAAAATTGATATCTCACAATATACAAATTGTTGTTACATATAAAGATTCAGTTATTATACGCCATGTTATCTAAATCAATTGAAGTTAGTCAGGATAGATAGAGACTATCTGAAATGGGATCGGGATTATATCAATATATGGTTGGGAATTGTAATAAAAAAAAATCGTATATAGGTTCCAAGATATAGTAAATAACAAGGATATCAAACCAAATAGTTAAATTAATGATGTAAACAAGTACTTTGCGCTCAAATGTTATGTCCACTAATCGTCTTCATCCCTTTTGAAGGATGATACGACTTAGTTCGATATCCGAACAAAAAAAATTAAGTAAATGTATTTCAACTAACAAGGATTCGGTACCATTACCATATTCATTCTAATATTCTTTATATAACAGAATCGAGGGATATTACGATAAGGGATAATTTACCCATAAAACATATAAGATTCTTCTATCGACGTATAATGAAATTGTTATCTTAATTGTGTATTGTTTTATGTATTTCCTTTAGAAAAATCTGGGGATCCTTTAATCCAGGTTCTCTTTTTAAATATTCTACAAACTATAATGGTTGGAAATAGATATGGAAATTTATGCGAATCGAAAACTTTCTATCATCAGAAATCTTTATTACTTTAGAATATTTACAAGCAACTTCTTTAAGTTACCGACCTAATTTTTTTTATTATAATTTTCTAATTTATAAAACTAATTTGTTGGATAGATTTTTTTTTGGAATTAATTTAATTGATTAAAGTATTGTTAGGATTTGATGAAAATAAATAATAAGGGGAGAAAATGGAATTTAAAGCTTTTGGTTGAATTTTTGATAATGAAATTTTTAATTTTTATAAAACTAATTTTTTCAATATTTTTGAACTATTCAACATTTTAACAAATACCTACATATTCCGATTTCCATGTAATTTACAGATATTGAAATTGAGGAAAATTACTCAGACACTATGGCTTGGTGTCATGTATACATATACGCATATACCTAATCGTGATTGATATGATTCCTGTTGGTTCAATAAAAACCGATAAAATTTACCCAAACGCTTATTTTTAGCTTTACTGACAAATTTGGTTTGGGAAGATAAGGTCCCTTTTCCTATAGAACATCACATATGATGTTGATAGATCCCCCCAGTTACCGCCTATTCAAATCCATATCGACATTTTAAAATTTAAAATTTTCCGGAAAATTATAACCAGAAAATTGTCCAGAAAAGTACAGATTTTTCTATCAACTTGGTATATCGACCCACCTAAAATCCGGGGAAATGACTTTTTAAAAAAGTTTGTTCTACATTTTCTCCATTACAGCCGTAGATCGAATCTAATATTATTATCAAATATATTATCGAATATTTCCAAAAAAATGTCAGAAATATTCTTTAAAATCCAATTTTGGCCAAGATGAAATAAATTTCAAAGCGGATAATTTTTTGAAAAGTTTTTCTTAATAAAAACTCCTCGAAAATTATTTAGAAATGATTTACCATCATTAGATTAGAAAATTTTTAAAATAAAAATTTCCTTAGTAATTCGAACCAAAATCGTTCAATTTTATTTTATAATTAATTAATAATAAAGTTTGTCATTTGAAGTAAAAATAAAAAACTTTAAAAGCAATATGTTAAAGCTAGAGGTGATTTTAATTTTCAAAAATTTTGGTTATCGAAAGGAAGTTTGAAATGCATGAACTAAACCCAAAAGTTCGCTCTAGCAGTGTATTAATGGCATAAAAACATGAAAAAAATATTGCCAAACTTTAACCTCAATTATCTCAAAACTATCATTTTGAACTATAAAATTTAAAACGACATAACTTCGCCAATTTAAGACATTTTTGAGCGATTTTTTCTGGGTTCTCTTCAGAATTTTATCCAATGGTATCAAAAACTCAAATTTGACGTCTGGCAAGATAAGGTACTTTTTGTCACGACACGTCACATTTATGTACATAAATTCCAATGGAAATAAAATTAAGGATACGAATGGAGGGTATTCAGATATATCCTACTCGAGAATATTTTCTTTCAAGAAATTAACAGCGAAAAAAATTTTACTAACTAACACCGAGTTTTTACTAAGGTTTAATAAACTCTATCTTTTAGAACTGTAAAAATCGAGAATTTATTCCCCCCTTCTCTTTGAAATAAAACAAATCCCCTGAACCCGCATCTTGAAAATGGGGAACATTTATCTGAAAATTCCGAATTCATTTAACAACTTAACTAGATCACACAGATTTGCATTAGGCAGCATTTCGATAGTTTTTTAGGAGAAATAGATTTTCTGGAAGGATATTTGGAAGGCTTCCAAAATAAAAATTTTATAAACTTAAGTATTTAGAATTTTTGGTATAAAACATGCGGCATTTCAAGTCGTATATAATTGAGTTATTATAAGAAATTACTTATATTATATATTTAGCGAATTCCTAAATGATTTTTAAATCATGCAAAATAATTATTAAGAATATTCCGAATTGTAGTTAAATCATCATAATACAGACGATAAAAAATAATTTGCCCATTTAAATGATTTTAATCACTTTACTTCAAATTAACGAAACTGACATTGCATGACATGATATCCTTCTACATATAAATTTAGAAATTTCCAAAATATCTCAGCGTCCTTTATAGAAAATTGAACAATATGCTAATGACCCACCAATACCTTAAAAATTGCTCATATTTTTTGGGAACCTCTTACAGGTACAAGATTAACCTTCGTGCATTTTCACCAAAACCTCTGTTTTGATTATTTTGGGGGTTTCATAGGAGATATAGGGTGGGAGGAATCTCTCTCTGTAAAATCTCTTAAAATCTATAGAAGTAAATATAGAATTTGAAATCCATTGTTAATCAAACATCATCATTTTTCGATCGAAATCTGATACCGATCAAACTGATTTATCATTTGAATCGATAAGAAATAATAATTTCATTTATAATTATTTTCAGAAAGTTAATACGGGAAATTACCGAGAATATGGGGTACGATGAATATAATCTAATTTTTTGTTGAATCAAAATGTTTAAATTTTAGATTTATCTGTAAAAGACAAGCTGGAGGATGGCGATCTGAGATACGCTAGAAAATTGATGCCATAACGGATATCCGATGAGATGATGATTTAAAATTAATATTGAATTCGTATTTAAAATAAAGAAATCTGGATCAGGTTCTTGATTCAAAGAAATAAAAAAAGTCTCTAATTCGTAATACAAATTTATTTTTAGAAAAGTCTTATCCGAAACTTAGCTGATTCTGATCTTTTTCTATTTCCATGTTTCGAATGGAGAAAAAACCTATTTTCATAAATTCATTTTTTTTCCTTTCACTTCTCAATTGCCCATAAAAATAACAAATTATGATTTTCATCCCTCCAATTTGCCCCATAAACATATATTTTGTTCTGTTTATTACGCTTATTACGAAAATTTGGGTTCAACAGAAAATGAGAAAATCTGAACGAGCAAATCTAACCGGTTGAATTCCGTATTAAAGAGGGGGAAGGGGTAGAAACCCGGATAAAAATTGCCCATTATTATCATCCCCATTTATATAGAAATAAATATAATATTTGAAAATCCTATAACGGTGTTAATGGGCCAACTAAAGTTGAATTATATCTTATCTGGTTGGATATTTTCTGATAATATCCCCCAGTCCCCCAAAATAAAAATATAAAATCTACAATCCGGAATAAAACTTAATTTTTAGAATGAATGAATTTTATCGTCACATCACTCTTTTTTCATTTCTGTTATAATCTGATAATATGACCGAATAACTTGGTTCTCTTTTTTGGAGGTAGAAGGAAGAAAATGTAACATAGAAAAAATGGGAAGGACTCGAGGGTTGAGCCCTCAATTGCGGCCAGTTTTTTTTATACATTGTCCGGTGGGAGCACTTGTCGAACTTTCAGAATGAAATCTTCAATCTTTCTTTTTTTTTTTAATGTTGAGTCCCAAATATTATATATATATTTTTATCTTCGTCCTGTTCATCTATTTGGGTTGTTTTGTTGTCGTTTTTTCCTATTTCAAGTTGGTTAGGGTTTATATTTCATGGGGCTCCCCAGAAAAATCCATCCTTTTCAATGTTTCAATGTCCAAAACACGCACTTACATCAGAAAATATCCGATTTTGAAGATGACGAGCATATCCCATTACATATTAAATAGATATCCTATCCTAACTACACGGTAAAATATCAAACTATTTGAGACACCCTTTTCTAATTTATTTCACTGAACAATTGGAAAGGGTCAAAGTTTGTTAGATTCTTTATACAGATTGGAATCGGAGGATAACCAATGTTTGTAGAAATATTCCATTTTTTATGCCTCAACTATATCTAAATGTAGGTAACTTCCCACAAGAGGTATAAGTTTATAATCAAAATCTAACCTCAGCTACTCAAATGAAGAAAATTAACAACATTGATAATATTATATGTATAGTATAACCCTTCAAATTGGATAAAAACTATATCCCTATAAAAACATCCTTTCCATATGTGTCCTCTGGATAAATGTTTTAGGCTTACAGGTACATTATGAGAAAATTAAATGTTGTTAGGTAGAGGAATGGATGTCCTCTACAGATAATAGATAAAATAATGATTCGCACAAAAGATATAGTTAAAGGGATAGGGTACAGAATTATGGTTAGAAGATTTGAAACTATTTTCACCAATCATTTTGAAATTAGTTTCTAATAAAAGTTCTAATAATAGATGGGTATGGGGATATATATCTTGGTATATAGAAATTGATAGCCGAAATTGATGCCAATAAATTTTTAATTAATTAAATGAGGAAAGGGAAATTTACCGATAATTTAAATCCATCAACATTTTATAGGCAATTTCTTACAGTTTGTTCTTTATTTCCGTTTCCCACTTAAAGTTAAATTGCGACATCTTAAATATTTCCTTACAACATTTATTATATATTATAAAAAGGAAATTGGCGAATTAAAAATTATTAAATTTTAACATTGAAGACGATAAAAATGAAACGAAGAAAAAGTGATTTCTTTTATGAGCGAGACATTAAACGTTGTTGAAGGAATGCAGTTTTATGCAGAATCTTATATATACACAATTGAGAGTGCAGTAATTTTATTTGAAAAATGAAAATAATCTTTTGGGGAATGTTTGGAAAATTAAGTGGGACTACAAAAAATTTTTATTACTAAAATTCAAGAGTCAAACTTTTCTCAGGGTCGGAATTTTGAATGTTTTTGGGACTTAAAAAAATGTCAATTGTTATACTTTGTCGATTTAAATTTCGCTTCGCTTTTCAAAGTTTATCTTTCCCAATTTTTTCCCTATTTACTATCCTTTTATGTGTCATATAAATAATGAATTGTATATATGAAGAACAAAGCCATGCGAACCTCCACAGTTTCTCTCATTTTTATGATGGCTGTTTATTTAGCGAAAATAGCTTAAAGAATCCAACCACCACACAACTATTTTCAGTTAAATACCCTATACAGTCTCTATCCCCCTGAAAATGAACCATAAAAAACTCGAGTAAAATGTTTTGGCTCATTTGCCCTTTAAGCAATAAATTGTTCCCGTATATCCTTGCACTTTTATATGTATGAAGGATATGTACATTTTATATGCAGGTTTCCATTCATCTACACTTTTCATGGAGAAATTATGTCTTTTGTTTACTCCTTTTTAATTTTATTTGTCCAACTTAATTGGAGATGTAGTACAAGGAATTGGGTATAAAATTGCATTTGTATAAACTGCCGTATTATAGTTGTTGATCAAAAAGTTTCTGTCAGCTGAAACCCATTTCGGAAAATATGAGGTGGTCCGGGTACGGGGGAAAAAAATGATAATAATTTTCAATGGCAGTATGAGATGGGGGTTAGCAAAAAGAAAATTGCGGGTAAATAATAAAATGAAAGGGATGAGAAAATGGATGGAAAATGAAATTATAAATCAGCAAAAATTTTCGTAGATTTTAATACATTGTATAGTTTTGCTTATTTTTTCTTGTCTCCCTCTCCGTTGTTTCGAATAATAAGATTGTTGATATTAAATGAAAGGAGTTAAATTGTCTTAAGTGCTTTTTTAATTATGGCTAATTTATAATTTATAATTTATTGCATCTGCATTGGGATGTAATTAGGAAGATGAGGGAATTAGAAGTTCTAAGAAGAAAATTTAAAATTCCCCAAATTTAGACTAGATTTTTAAATTTTGAGGGCAAAAATCTCTGTCACGAGGAACATAAATAAAAATACTCTTTCAGATAGCGAATTAATTAGCATTTGATTTTATTAGCAGCTAATTTTAACAAGTTATTTCGAGAAAAACAATATTTATATTTAGCTTAACTAATTATAAAATTATCATAACTAATTAATGTAAATTTAATTATAAAATAAATGTGTATATTTTTAACCGATTTCTCAGTATTTTAATCTTATTCATCAATTCACACTGTCAGTAGGGACAATATATTTAAATAAATTTAAAATCTCTTAAATAAGTAGGAATTAAAAATTAAAAATCTTATCATCCGAATTTAAATAGTATAGTACATAATTACCTAAAATATTCCACTATATTATTAACAATATTGTACTTAAATAAATACTTGTATAATATAATTGACTATATTCGTATTATGATATTATCAACTATTTGTCCTATTTTAAATAACTTTAATAATTGAATCTAATTAACGGCTGCCGTTTCAATATTTTTCAATAATTTTGAATATTTTAAAAATAATGTATTTGCAGTCTTATAGAGAATGGGCATATTTTCAGTTTTCTTGCTTAAACTTATGGTTTAAAATTATCTGATTTATCTTCTCGTAAAGAAAATTAATTAATAATAAATATAAATATAATTATAATGAAACATCCTATTCCCGAGATTAAAAAGAAAGTATTCTCCTTATATGAAATAATTTCATCGAAGAACTTTAATGAAATGCTTACTTATTTACCTATACTCTACTTCAGGGATGCACACGAAAAATAATATTACGGGTAAGCCAATATATTTTGAAATTGTTCCTGGGTTTCATTTTGCTTTTCCATTGTTGTTTAAGCCATAAAATGGAAAAGCAAAAAAATTATTTTACGATCTATTTTATATTTTCTATATTCCCGTTAAATTCGC
>JANTOP010041180.1:0-10629 GCA_027564815.1 Symmerus nobilis | reverse complement strand
GAATTTCAAATCGATGTTCGGAAAACATATAACCAATGCGCCTACTCAAGTAGATGTCGAATCAAAAGTGAGCTCACAGAAAAACTAGACTTCGAAAATTTTGACTTCGGTAGTGCTATTTCAATATAGCCGACAGGGCGACTGTCCCACAACCGGTCGTGTCCCACATCCGGTTACACTCCCCTACCATAAATCAAATCAAAAATAGAAAAACTTATTTAAAAAAACAATCATAGCGTCCGTGAAGTAAATTTAAACAGGAAAAATTTACAGACTACAAGTATATTGACTATATGGCTGTTGGGTCTAGGTTTTTAAATAGGGGCGGCGCTCTCGGCACTGCTCCAATATGGACACCTGCATACTAACCCGTGGTTTCTTCGTTGCTTTTATCGTTTATCGTTTTAGCCCACTACAAATGTTCCGACAAATCGTAAACGACCGTCTGATCAGCAGACCATCTGATCAGATTTGTCGGAACGTGTGTATGAATTTGTCGTACAATTTTGGTCGGCGCGGTTTGTCGTTTCAAGTTGAACATGCCATTCGATAAATTGTTCCGACCGAATATATTTTTTGTGCTTATCGTCATAATTACATAATAAAGAAATAATAATAGAAATACCTCGTCTGTTCGTTGAGCACGAGTAAGAAAGTGCTAAATGTTTTAAGGACTTACATTCAGTCATGAGGTCGAAAAAAAGCGATTTTTTTAAAATTTATTTGAAATATATGTTATGATTAATTATGTTTAATTACTACTTGCACATAAAAGAGTAACTTATATAGAACATATTTTATATTTTTCCAAAAAAAAAATTATCATGAATTATATGGTTGCCAGCAGATTTTCGGAGAAGGTTTCAAAAAAAGGCACTTTGCGGTGCGTAGCATAACTCATCACAGCGTTATCCGACTTTAAAAAATGCCCTACGACGATCGCTTTTTAACGACCTCATAACTGAATGTAAGCGCTTAAATAAATTTCTTCGTCCGTTCACAAATAGTTATGCACATCTTTAGGTGCAAATTTAACTTATTCAATATATTTTCATGCAAATATTTGTTTCTAATTAAAAACCATTTCTTAAACCACACAATGCGAGGTTTACGGGGTATGATTTTAAACAGAAAGTTAATCCCAAAACTCCTACATATATAGTACGTCTTTTTCATTCATTATTCTGAACTGAACTGAAAATCGTCACAGTTTTGTCGTATCGTATGGAGGCACTACTACCATCCGACAAATCTGACAAGACGGTCTGATCAGACAGTCTGATCAGACAGTCGTTACGATTTGTCAGAACGTTTGTAGCGGGCTTTATCGTTTATCGTCACTCCAACTTGTTTTCGGCCTTATGGTTTCACAGCCTTACACAGCTGTGTATATCTGTTTATATTATTCTTTAATCTATGCTCCAACACTATATATCATGGGTTTGATGCTCCGTAAAAAATAAGTACATTAATATACCTATTCTGCCATCTTACCTGACCTCTTCATGGCGTAATGGGTATAGTGTACCCGCTTTTGAAGAGGGAGGTTGCAGGTTCGAAATCAGGTGTCATAACAATGATCGAATTTGAAACCGCGTCATATCGGATGGTGACGTAAAGCTGGCGGTCCCCTGTATAAGAATATAAGTTATTCTTATATGGAAACTGCTCATGTATTGGGGGTATCATCAAAAACAATACACATCCATTGCTATTAATATGTACTTGGTCAACAGCAATGGATAAAATGATCAAAATAAAGAAATAACAAATAATACGATAGAGCGCTAGAGTGACTGAAACCTCAATATGGAAGCGCCTATACTCCATCGAGGAGTATAGTAAAAGTTGATGATGCCATCTTACGTACGGAAATTAATTTTTATAATTAATGTTGTATGTTGTATTGTATTATAAATATTATAATAAGCAAGTTCAGTGTACGTTCGAACAGTACGTTCAAAACCAATTACAATAAAAACAAACCTGTCGTCAAACTTATGTCAAACAAAAAAGTGTAATTTTTGTGTAAGTGTAAGTTCTACCTAAGTTTTAGGTTGGAAGTTTATTATCGAGACCACCTTATCTGTAGCTTGGTAAAATATATTAGTTTAAGTTACCCAACGCCCCGCCTACGATATTAAACTTTGACGTGCTATAACTTGTAACATCCTCATACTGGTATCAGCCTTTTTAGTTTACTGTATTCGGATTATTAGTTACATTAATTAGTTTTAATTTCATTATTTTGAGTGAAATAACTTAAAACGCCATCTGACCTTGTCAATATTTATTTTTTTAATTAGATCACAGATACGCAAGAATTGGCCCGTCGTTCTATGTCACCGAGCCCTAGACGTTTTGGTGATTTCAAAAAGCTCCCAAAACAAATTTCCACCGATCTATCACCATCGAATCCAACAACGGTTATTATCGACCCAATAAATCTTAGTAGCGATAGCAAAACTGAAACGAATGGAAGTGAAAATAATAGCGAGAATATCAGTGACAATGCCAGTGAAATCAGTGATGAAGGATATCGAAGTTTAGGTTTAATTCAAGGCTCCAACGCAACTAACAGTACGGGTAATAAAGATAATAGCAATGTTCGTTTATCACTACACAGTCAAATATCAATGGATGACGTAGACAATAATAGTAAGTAGTTCATTCACAATAATATTTTGTATTATTTATTTTGTTAATTGGATAAAAATAACTCGTAACAGCACGTCCCGAACAGACATCTAGTGATTGTCAGGTAACACCTTCTGAAGAACATTGTTCAAATCCGGTACATCAAGCCAACGATTTTAATGTTGTACCAGAAATAGGAGAAAATCCGATAATTGTACCGGAGATCAATAACAAAAACTTTGAGCAATCTGGCGTTTTTATTACCGAAGATAATATAACGATTGATATAGCAACGACAACCGGGCTACGTAAAACTGGTTTCTCAGATAATCTGTATGGAGATGATAAAATTTTAAAGAAAACAACAAGTAAAATACCGCGTTCCCCATTACCGGCACGTCGTAAAAGTATTGACAACTCTAATGTATCCAGCAACGTTGATACAAATAATACTGGACTTCCATTATCAAGAAAAATGCCCATTTATAGATCCGTTCGGAAACCCTTGGTACAAAAAGAATTATCCCATACCCCATCCACGAAAGATATTAATACATGGAATGGCCGAGGTAATACAAAGAAACGACCGTCCATAGGTGTAGAAACATTTCAGAGTCTATCAAATCAATCCACTTCCAATATTAACACATTTCACAGGAATTCTAATTTACGCGCATCACAAACCTTGTACGATAAGAACGGTCGACGTATAAAATCGACTAATTCTTCACCGACGAAAGCTAGCACATCACCGTTGGCTCAACAAATTTTGGAAGCGGCCGGTACTGCCAAAACGGATGCTCAAATATTGGAGAAAATGAAGGAGTTGCTCAGTAAATATAGCAAATCGAATCCGTTACCGGATGGTGGTGCATTCGACGATTTCACAACGGCTTGGGTCAATAGTAATGGCACATTAGATCGTTCATCAAACTGTTCCACAGTTTTACAATCACCAATTAAACAGCAATCGAAACGTAGCTCGGCCGCCTCATCAACCGAAAGTACACATAGCAAAGATGTGACATTGTCGCCAAGACGAACTCGGGGTTCATCCAGAATTCCAGCTCCAATAACACGGCAAAAAACTGAACTGTACTGAATCAGAAATAAATAACTTTAGGAGATTGTTTTTATCGCAATGCTAATGCTAGCAATAATCATTGACGGCGTACGATCTAATTGGATGATGTAAGACTCTTTTCGTCTAAATTGAAGATTCTCGTCCGATAGAAAAAATTTTTTTACCCCAGATGATCATATTCACATACCTATCAATTTTTTTTCAATTGATGGAAAATTGTTGTAAGACTTTGAAAACTTGTATTTAAATGCCTATGTAGAATTTTTTTATAATTGCTCAGGAAAAATTAAATTAGAACCAGAAATTAATTAGGAACAAAAATCGGCTTATAAATTTAAATAAATGTTTTATTACAAAAGTTGAACATATGTATATTTTTGGTAAAATAGGATATAGAGTAATACACAATTGTAATGAGGAAGAATTTAATAAAAAAAAAAATTAGAAATAGAATGACATGGGTTTTTAACGATCGTATTGATTTCTTATGCATTTTTATGCATTTAAAGGCTGATAAGTTAGAGATAGTAATTAATATTTTCACGAAAGAGGGTTTCGTGTGAGACAGGTATCAGATTGACACATTAACATTTTATTAAATTTTATCTAAAATCGACATCACCCTAAACATCAACCCTATAGTTTCTAAGCGTGCAATTTTTATAAGATAGTTAATAATTTTAGTTGCTTCAGCGAAAAGACATATTAAAGTAATAAAGTGGAGAATAAGTCGGAAGAAATTCTTAGAAAAATCAGGAAAATCTTGCAAAATCAGTTCCGATTTCCCAGAAAATTTGTGAAACATATAGTTCAGCATAAATCAGAAAAAGTTATACAAGATTCACTAAATTTATATAAGATACGAAGTTTTTGCCAAAACTTTATCAAACCATTATCAAAATCTATTTTCTATCCAGATACCGGTCCTTTTACGAAATATCAAATTGTCCCAAAATTAAGCTTCAAAAATCTCGAAAACTCTTAGAAAGCTTAACATTAAATGTCATTTCATGTAATTCTATTTAATCGTTAGAAAATCTACTACACGAGCTGCCAATTGCTTATCTTTGACATTTTTCTATAGAATGTTAGGCAATTTCTGAGATTGTAAGATTTTATATGGGACGTAAAATTGTGTACACCTTATGGAGATGTTGACCGCACGGCCACTGCTCTCCTCCCCCTTTCCAAGTGACACTACTGACTTAGTGACCCACGAGCCAATTAAAAAAAATATTCAACAAAATTTGACCCACTTCTCAAAAAGGTTCGCCATCACTGTCCTATAACCTAAATTATTAAATTATTGCAACTACTTTTATAATGTATACTTCTTAACCCAGATATGCCTATCATCCTACATGTAGTCCATGTACATGTAGGATGTCCGTTAATTATGACGTAGTAGCGACATAATCAAACGCAGCGCCTCCAAATTTGGCCTACATGTTCTTTATTTCACATTCGATCAAACATGCAAAAGCATGTCCAATTAAATCGTTTGAACAAAATATTTTTTTAAAAACAGCAAAATTTTAAAATTGAGCAAAATTGCATTTATAGCAACAAAACGGGGAGTACATAAAATGATATTAAATTGTTTTTTTCTTAGTTTATAGTATATTTTGCCTTTTTAATATTCATAAAATAACTGTAAAGTATCATTTCATAAAAAAAAATAAAAAAAACATTGCCAAAATAGACAGAATAAAAAAATAAAGATCTACACGTAGGAGGTTCAGAAATCCTTGGAGGAGGTGGAGTAGCAAAAATTTGTTTCTAAAATTTTATTTTTGCCATCAAATGTAGTATTAATTAAAACGATAACATAAATCCCTCCGGTAACAAGGTGGTAGGCATATCTGGGTTAAATTTCATTGTATCAATACAGAAACGACTTGATTTGCATTCAACCGTAGGATGTAGCAGCGGCACGCAATAAAAAATTTTGTTTGATTTTGATTTGCAATGTTGCTTGATAATTTATGATAATCTCATAAATGGCAGATAAAAATTTCAAACAAATAACATGTTAATTAACTAGCCAAGCTTTACTTGTACCTAGATTTAATGAATAATAAGTAGGTACATGTGGAACATTTCTCGTTTCACGCAACTTTTGTTGCGTTCATCGTCGACACTTACCAGAACGAATTATTAATAAAAAAAATAATTTAAGTTATAAGAAATTTAAATGAGGCAACTAATATTTTAAAACTACCTAAGATATCATTCTTTCACTTTGAATCCATTAATCAGCCTAAAAACAATGCTTAAATTAACAGTAAATTTTAAATAATTAGAAATATAATTAAATTGTTATCACATTCCCATGATTTACATGCCCTCACACAAAAAATTAATCAATCAACATTTTTCATTGTTTCCGTTTTCAAAATGTCTTCTAATTTTTTTTCGACTATAAAAACTTCATTAAAATATGGACAAATAAATTATAATTTTTCCCTGAGCTATTTTAATAATGTTTAGTTTTATTGTAAATTTTGACAGTGCTACTACTAATTAATTATTATTAATAATAATTATTATAATAACGAGGAATCTTGTAACAAATTTTTATTTTCTTTATAAAAAAAAATTAATATAATCTATAAATAATGCAATCATAAACATTAAAAATTAAGTTTCTAGTTATAATTTTTAGAGTGCTAACGGTCCAACTAATTCAAAAATATTAAGATTTAAACTTACAATTAATATTTTATGTTTATCCGAATTATTGTAGGGTTTGGGGTTTGACACGAAATTACATTGAAATGGAAGCAAATTTTATCATTTATACAAATTCAAAAATATCTGTACATTTGGAATTATTTCGATTCTTCTTAAAACAATTTAAGTCTAACCATTGGAAATGTTAGGGGAGATCATACGCTATTGTATATGTATTGCAGTAATTTTTCAAAACGTGTATATTTTGAAACGTGGGGTTTTCACATATTCTAAGAATGCCCCAGCCCCATATATCAAGCTTTGTAAAATTTCATCAGACATGAAGACTGACTTATCGCTATATAATGATGTGATTGAATTCAATACATCAATGAATTTATCACAGTTCTGATGTTGATCTTATGATCTTATCTTCGGTAGATAGGTATTGGAAGGCATTTTGTGTCAATTTGTTTATAAAGAATCGTTTTGTACTAAGTGGTTTTATTTCTCTTGATCGCTTTTAATATTATGTGGGACACAAATGGTTCTCGACACCTTTTGTCAGAATATACTAGTAATTATTTATGGTAATTAAATATTACTATCAAAAATGTAAATTTTACAAAAAAAAAATACCATTTAAGATAATATACTTATACTGGGTAAAGCAATTAATAACTTTTTTACGATATACTATATAGTATATTAGCAATACCTACATTTTTTTTCTAACTAATAAATTTTGTGAATTAATTAAAGAATAAGATTTGTCTATTCCTAAATGATTTTAGACATCACAGACTAGAATATTTTATGTGAAGTGATCACTTTAAAAAAAAACAACTTTATTTAAATGGTGCTGATTATACATTAAGATAATTAAATATTATAAATTGTTTGCAATTTGTTTTCAGTTTTTTTTTTTTCACTAATTCTATAGCAATTGGTTTAAATTTTTGTATTAATAAATCAAGAGAACAGAATACTAAAATGTTAAAAAATTGATGAAGACAGGGAAATTCTAACTAAATAAAAACATACAACTTAGTGATGTGTGAATGTTTTATTTCATTTTTTTTTTTGGATGATGTAATAAATTACCATACCATTTATTTATGTATAGGTAGAATCAAAACGTACATTTAATTTAATTTAGATTTTTCTTTAGTTTGTGCCCTGACTTTCAATAATTAATTTTATTTAATATAAATATTATATTTCAATTATCATTAATTAGATTGCAATTGTTATTTACGTTTATAAAATAAGTTAAAATGAATCATTTACATTATAGTTTCGAATTATTTTTTATTACTTTTATGGATTTACTTTTATAATTATAATTATTAATTAAGTGTAATACTAGACGATAGGTAATATTTTAGTTAGTCATTACCTGAAAATAGACATAGTCGTTACCTTACATATTCAATATACATATATCATTTTCATAGTATTTAAATTTTTCATTTAATTTTACAATACATTTTTTTTTTGCAAATATGTCAGGAATGGAAAAATTATACATAATAAGTAATTAAATATAAAATGATACAATCAGAGCCGGTGATTTCATTGTTTTAATCATTGTGTTGAATATATTTGTCGAATGAAGGAAGATGAACGTTTAAAAGAAATAAAGTAGTTTTTCGTAATTTTTATTTATCGGCAAGGTGCGCCGAAATCATAGTTATATTCTTAATTCTGCTATTCTCTTCCAGAAAATTACAGCATTTACCAAAAATTAACTATGATTTTCTGAACGTTTTCGACAATTATTTTACATATTCTTCAAATTTTTCCGAACAATTTCCGAAATAATATAGCAATTCAGATATAGTATTGACGAAATACTTCAATGGTTTTAAAAAGTTAATGTTTAAATTTAATATAGAGGAAACAAGATTAAAATGAAAACGGCCGGCTTTGCATTTTACTCGTATATCAGTAATATCAAATTGATAATAAAAATTAAATAAAAGAAATTTCATACTTGTCAATTATAGATAAAATTAAAAATTGAATAACATAATTTTAAATCAGTTTCACTGGTAAATTTAAAATATTTTTCTCCCATTATATTCTACATATTATTTAATTTGTAATGTAAAAATTTGTATCGCGTAACAATGAAAGTGAGTATAATTTGTAAATTATATAACTATTTGGTATTTATTTCATTTTTTTCAATTTTGCAAATATTATCCCAGAAATGTAAAAATATTTCTATTTTAATTATATACAATTTATCATCATATTACTAAATTTATCAATCATATATACAATCACTATCAATTTGGGTTTCTTAACTTTTAATTGATCGTAAACTTCTCAATATACCTATTCCTAATTTTAATTTTAATAAAAAAATTCGAAAAGTATAACTCCAATTAATATAAAACTTTATAAAACATCACCTAAACACTAAAACCAAACATCGTATCTAATCCATTTTATTGAATTTTTTTATTCACATTATATACATAATAATGTATATTATTATATGCAAATTATTAGCATTATAAACAATTAATTTTTCATCTTATATTATTTTCTTTTGTTATAAAAGTTATGAATTTAACTTTTTATTATATATATTTATATTACAATAAAACATTTAAAAAAAACTTATGTTATTGTATTACTATTATAAATGGCAATAAATGATATATTAACCTGAATAAAAAAAATCTTTGTTTTATTTTTAGAGTTCAGTTAATCTTTAATCATTTAATTAATAAGTCTAGTAAGTTATCAGTGGGTGCATTAAATGATTTTATTTTATTCACAATATTTAAAATTATTTATTAAATGGGAAGTTGGAATTTTTTATATAAATTTAATTAAATATTGCATCCAGGTAAATTTTATTTAATCTTATTAACTGCAATAAATACGATAATTAGCCTATATTAAATAATTGTATAAATGTTTGCAACGGTAATTAGTTGTAATGTTTTTATTTCAATTTATTTTATGTTGAGTTTCGTATGTACAATATAAGGCTTTTCCCTTAAAAGGCAAGGTCTCTAGAAAACCTTGGCGAATTGTCAATATGTGATATTATTTTATATTTTTCTTATTGCCAGTTTTTATTAATTCACTTTAAACATCTATTATGAATTATTAAGCGGTATGCAGTGAATTTGTCGTGCTGAAATTGTTTTTAAAAATAAAATATTATGTTTGTTATTATTACCTTTATACTATTGTCTGTCTCCGGATATTTTTAATTTACGAAGAAATTCTCAAATTAGGTAAGTATTTTTTACCGGTAGTATTTTAGAACAGAAAGTCGAATATTGTATTATACTTCTTAGAAGATGCTTAAAAAACTTACGACATTTCTGAATCCCCTAATTATTATCCGTTCATCCGACTGTCCGTCCGCTTATTGAAATATTGTTGAATTTTTGTTTCTATTATAAGTACAGTAAAATCTCATTTATCCGGGGTAAGGTTGGGAGAGGGTACCTCGAATTAGTGAAAACTCGCATAATACGGATAAACTCTTACCATATTTTCATATACTTATCATCTCGGATCTCGGATCTCGAATAGGGTAGAATGGGGCGAAAGAGCAAATTTTGCACATTTTGAGCTCTAGCTCAGAATCTAGAAGAGATAGGAAGTTCCGTTCTTCGAGGAAAATATAACCAAATCTTTTGGTCAATATTTTTCGAAATAGGCAACTTCATATCTCTTCTAGTTTTTGAGCTACAGCTATTGTCCTAGGGCCTTCCAAGTGGCCACCAGGTGGGGCGAAAGAGCCTTTTGTTTATTGGGAAATAAAAAGAATTGTAAATAGTAAAAGAACAAATAAATATTTTTTGAGAAGAAAACAACAAGAATTTATTATTTTGAACGATCACAATTGGTACTTTTCAACTTTTCCCTCTATTTTATTATTCTGATGATTCACAGGAATCGTGTTTGTAAGTCGGCCGTCTGGACAGCATGCGTGCTGATCTAACGCCACTTGGTTCAGGCTGTGGCTCCTTCTGCTTTTTTTCCTCTTTTTTCCTCGTATTTTTCGCTTGTTTTTGCCTTTTGGCACTTTCGCTTTTTGGTTCGTGTCATCCATACTCAAAATTCGAATAACTCGCGCTTTATAAATAATTATTATTTTTTTTTTTATATAATAAAGATTACCAGTACCGTTTATTGGCAACCTAATATAATTACAATCTAGTCAATAAGACTAATAAGCAATTTGATTCTGACTTAATATG
>JANTOP010041158.1:0-10630 GCA_027564815.1 Symmerus nobilis | reverse complement strand
ACTTTGCACTGAATTTTGAAGCACTTCCGCTTATCGTAAAATTATGGGGAATATGTCGTTCTGTGCAGAAATGAGTGAAGAATAATAATATGAAAAAAAAATCATTTAGCTTTTATATTTGCCCGCACCGACCTCCTTAAATGATTCCTGCCATTCTTAGTACTAGTACATACTTAGGTAGTTCTCTGCTAAATTTAAAACAATTCTATTTTATTTCATTTCAGATTATGTATCGTGTTTGTGTCGCCGATGATTGGAAGAGAGGCCGGATTAAATTCCATTTCGTAATGTTGATTTTTGAAATAATTTAATAAAAATGCTACTATATCTTTTATGTGTAATTAGAAGTATTCAATCGTTACATAAAGCGCAAACTAAGGCCATCGTATATTCAAATTCTTTGAATTCCGTGCGTACTTTATTTTTTCCTTCTTATCCTTATATGACCTTATTGTATATACTATTTTATCGGGAATAAAATGACCAGTGGCATGCAGACTAATGCGTAGAAGGTGCAGAACACACCTGAAATATGACCCAATTAGATAAAAAATATAAATTATTAGCGAGCAAACTAAAGCCTAATAAACTATTTTAAAGCTTGTGGAAGTTAAGTATTAGACAGGGAGATCTATTCGTAAATAGTAGACTTGAAAGTACTTTGAAGTTCTTATTATTCCGTTCTGAAGTTCTTAACATATTATTCTGTTGCAAAATAAAAATATTTGAAAACAGAAGCCTCCTATAAAATCTATAGGGTTGATTTTTTCTGAACACCTTCAGGTGCGTGATAGACATCAAGGCCAATGCAAGAGCCCACAAATTTTTTAATATTATTTTTGCGGTCATTTTAAAATTAAAACTTCTGGAATAACCCACGTTTTTTTTAATTTTCCTAATTCCATAGAATTTTGCGATATTGACGAAATTTTCCGATTTCCATGGATTTTTATCCGATTTTTTCGAATCAAATATCGTTAATCCGATGTAAAGTAGATGCCAAATAAAGTAATGAACATTAGTGACTTTAATAGAACTTTTCCGAGAAAAGTTGAAAGTTCGTTGGATAAAATTGTTTACCAGCAAATTTACAAAACGTATAAAATTACATCCGAAACTTAAAGCTTTCTCTGAGCTACAAAATGTTGCTTTCAAAGCTTTTGATGAAAACTACAATTTCGATTCAAATTTCATTAATCGGAAGTAGATTCCACACACACAAAATAAAAATTTGTTTAAAAGCTCCCAGTGAACTTTCTTGATTGTAAAATATGATTAAATATGAAATATGGTGGCAGTGAAATTATTCATATACAAATACAAATTTCTATTAGAATCCCTCTGTGAATTTTGGTGACTTTAATAGAGCTTTTTTGGGTAAATTTAATATTTCGTTGCAGTAAAATTATTCTGCGGGAATATAGGTTTTTAAACGTATAAAATTATATTCGACACATAAAGCATTGTTTCAACTTTTAAATTTTTAAAAGCTTTAGAAGGAGGAAATTGTCAAGTTTAATTCAAATTTCATTAATCCGATGAAAAATAGATTTCACATAAATAATTTGATAGCTATCGGTAAGCTTCGGGGATGAAACAGAGTTTTTATTTTCAAAAATTTACATTTCAATATAACACAATTATTTAAATAGAAAATAGATTTCAGTGCGTATAAAATTACATCCAAAACCCAAAGCTTTCTTTGAGATTTAAAGATTTTCAAAAGCTTTTGGATTAAAATGTCAGTTTCGACTTAAATTTCATTAATCCGATAAAAAGTGGATTCCAAATAAATAAATTAAAGTTTTTATTAAAAGTTCTCAGTGAACTTTCATAAAAGCTTCTCGGCGAAAATTCAGATTCAAATTTCGTTGCAGTAAAATATTTGGCAAAGAATAGGTTCCGAAACGAAAGAAAATACATCCGAAACTAATAGATTTCTTCGAGTTTTCATATTTTTGAAAACTACTGTTATGGCTATGTGAATTCATACTTGAAATTTCACAAGCAACAAACACAAGGCCTAATGAAACTAATAAAGGTGGTAACGCTTGGTAAGTACTTCATATTCTGCAAAACTTATGGAGATGTTGACCGTATGCCACCGAAAATGACTAAAAATGGCAATAGCATTTTGCTTCGATTTATATTGTATCAAAGCCCATACTTATGGGATTTTAATATGTACAAATATTCAATCTAAACGTTAAATTGAGATCTTCTTAAAAATGTTTACAATGCTAAAATTAATTCTTAGGGTCTGTTCGAATTTCTAATTTGAAGCGTTTCGAAAGGCTCAAATTACCAACATTAGCTATCAACTATAACTCTCTACGCATCAGGGATTTAAATTAAATGTAATTAACAGAGAATCTTCAAATAGATTACCCTGCAAATTCTTTACATTTTCTGAAAGAAAAATATAAATATAAATACCAGTTACATTGTATGATCTTACCTGTTTATAAATTCCAAATATGATATTAATACATTTAAAATAAATCTCAAATTAATTATTTAAATTCTCGTTCATATTTAATAAATAATACGAAATGCTGATATTCTCTATATTAAAAATGTATGATTATCTGTTTCCAGCTCTAATAAACATTTTTGTCTACGAGTATATTTCAAACTCTGTAAATTTTCTTCTTTGACGAGGGCAAACATAAAAGTAAGAAAATAAATCAAGATAATTTCAACTAAAATATTATAAATATTGAGACATTTGAAAGGTTTCAGTTGTAACTTCTCAGAATTGCATTTTACTTATGTTAAGCTTTACATAATAAAAGTTGCTTCAGATATTAAATGGACTCAAGTATAACTATATTATTTACTTTTTATTAATACTTCACTGAGTTATAAGGTACATAGCATACATAATATACGAGAATTGTAATTGACCACTCCAAATTTCTGATTTAAATCTATTTCTTACGAAAAATTCTATGTTATCGTTTATATTCGAAAGATTACAACATACATTTATTCTGAAGAATGTCAATAATGAATGAGTGTGTTCATTTTAGAGGAAAATGATGGTGATGGATCGGAAAATACATTTATATAAATTAATTTTTCCCTGCTTCTATACTTGTAATATTGTAATTTCCATGACCACTTAGCTTTTTAGAAAGTACCAATGCGATGGTTAAGTGATTCCGGTATAGAATTTAATACATTTTATCGGAATTTTCTTTTGTCCATTTTTTTCCTCTTACTATGTATTATTGGCCATAAATCATAAAATAGTTTTTATTACAAAAATGTGAGAATTGATTAATTCGACGGAGGAGAATTAATTTTTAAAGAAATTTAAAATTTTAAGAACTCTCCCAATCTTTTATCGATAAAACGAAATGCGTTTAATTTACAAGGTTTTTGATAAACATAAATTATTGCCAGAACAATAAAACATTTATGCTAATTAGCAATTTGCTTAGAAAATATTAAATCATGACTAAATGTAAAATTAAAATGCACCGCAAGTAGATTTTCACAAATCTTGTTCAAAGTTTATTTAGTTTCAAGTCATATAACATACATAGGTGTTTGTATATGAATTCAAGTGAATTCAATCAACTTAATATGAAATAATGTACCTTCTATTTTGTTTCCAACATTGTAAATACTAAATACCATGGTACAGCCTATTATAACATAAGGTACATATAATTCTATTTAGTTCAATTTCATTTTGTAACATACAAAACAATTGTATGATTGAACACCCTGCACCATCTGAGATTACAACATTGCTAGAGAGTTGCAGAAGACGAAGCTATTATGAAAAATTATGATGTTTAAAGGAAGATTTCCTGAACATTTTGTTTGCAGAAATACGTATATATGATATGAAAGTAAATATTTATATAACAAAATTTTGGAAATAAAACTTTATTTTCAATTGTTTATTTGTGTTGCCAATTTTTCGGCAACATATTCCAAGTGTAGCTAAATTTTCAGAAAATAAAAACGTTACGTTACTATCCAATTTAATCCTAGGTATATACTTTTGTGTATAACGATTGCGGCTAATAATGAAATATGTTAATGAGCTCACGTTATAGTATAAAAAGTATCCAAGTATACCAGCGCACATAATTCCTAATTCGAATAATTCTTAACTAAGCCTAAATGTATCATCAATTACACTATGGTCGCTGATCTTAGTGCCATCACTAGTTTCTGTCCTACACGTCAAATTTTTGAGAAATTATGACGATTTTCAATGTATTTTTGTTCGCAATTCAATGTTTTCAATGAATTTTCGAGATTTTTGAAGCTTTTTTTGAGAAAATTTGAAATTTCGTAAAATACCTGATAGATTTACCTGATTTGGATAGAAAATAGATTTTTAAACGTAAAAAATTAAGTTCGGAAATTAGAGCTTTCATTGAGCTTACAATGGATTGAGAAAGCTTTTAGCGAAAATGTAATATTTTATTGAAATTTTATGAATCGAATAAAAATCAGATTCCAAATGATATAAAATTACATTTTAATTTTAAGCTTTCCATGAGCTTTCGAGATTTTTTAAGTTTTATGTTGGGAAAAGTTGATATTTTGTTAAATTATCGTTATTTGGATAGAAAATAGATTTTTAAACGTAAAGAATTAAGTTCGAAACGTAGAGCTTTCGTTGCGCTTTTAATAGTTTGGATAAGCTTTCTACGAGAATTCCATATTTCTTTTTAATTAAATGAATGAGACAAAAATGGGATTCCAAATTATATAAAAACAAAATTTTTATTTTAAGCTTTCAATGAGCTTTCTAGATTTTTTAAGCTTTTTTTGGGAAAATTTGAAATTTGGTCAAATGATTATTATCTGTATAGAAAATAGATTTTAAAACTAACAAAATAGAGGTTTGGAAAATAAAGCTTTCTGGGAACATTAAAGATTTTGCAGAGCTTTTGTATGAAAAGTTTAATTTTTATATTTTCGTATTTTTCCTCAACTAATTTATAAACTACCTGCATGATTACATTTTCTTGGATCCGAAGAAAATTATCGGGAAATCTGGATCAAATGTTGCGATGTCCGATATGTAAATTTCTCGGTGCGGGCCTCTAGGAATTCTTGATTTTTCTTAGATAAATTTGAACGGGTCCGAAATATTTAATTTTTTTATTTTTGCCTAATTGTCCAAACAAACTTTCTGCGTTTGACATTGCTTTCCGGCCGAAGAAAATAATCGGAACGCACTCTAGTAGTTAATAGCACTGAGTAATGATCTCTTGATTAATGCAAACGCATATGATGACCGGCCGTAACATTTTGTTAAGGTGCAATAAAATTCTGCATACCTTATGGAGATTTTGACCGCACGCCACCAGTTTTACGTATGCTACTAATAATATTACGGGTTTTCTAAGACTTTGCCATAAGAAATAAATTATGACCTAAAAAAATTCTCAAAATTTCATAGTATGGACAAAACAGGAGTAGGTAGGATATACAACTGTTAGAATTACTTAATCAAATAAAATGAATTTTCCTATCTACATTTCATTGAGTAATAACCAATAATAATAAATTATTGATCTCTTAATTGATTATTATATGAGAATAACTATCTTCAGTAGTAAATTAATAATGGTTAACGATATATTCATATACATATGTATAGTATATAATTCAGAATATTGATATAAATTTAAGGTTCTAACTTATTGTAATTTGTCCAAAAGATTGTTGTACATTTCTCGAAGAATATGTAGATCGTAGATTAAAGAAATTACTATTTTTTCGCAGCAAGTAAGCTATGTTTATTCTCAAACGCGATTATTACTATAACTAAACAAAATATATTGCAATTTTCCTGAATATTCTTGGTTTTTGTCTATCTATTTTGCACACAGAATATTTAAGGTATTATAAAATATATAGGTCGTTGCTAGTTGCTATTACCATCTATAATAGATTTGCGTTATCTAACAGTAAAGTAGTAAACCAATATACGTGTTATATCCTTTCCATCAGACTAGAAAATATGTATGTTTATGTTAAGTTTAAGAAGATTTATTACTGGTATAAATTAACCTCGTCAATTTACAAGGAAAAACTTAAGCTTGTTGGATTTTTTCAATTCCATATACTCTATTACACAATACGTTGAGAAACAGTAGCAGTGGTAGACTGTATATCCATAATGAATAAAGTCAATGATAAAAAATAACCATGTAAAACCAATTTTTTTCCTTTCACGATGAGAAATTTTCACGAAGCGAAGTTTTCTAATTAAAATGAATAAAAAAAGATGAGAAAAAATGTACGTATAGTATACGGTTGTGAATTCCGGCAATAAGTTAAAGATATAGATACACATATCTATATAATATGTATTTTGAAAGGATATAAGGATACGTAAGGATATTGGTACTATGGGCTAAAAATAATAATCATAAGCCATTCATTTGCTCATATTTTTTCCCCCAACGAAGAAAAACTGGAACGTGTTGATGTGGAAAATTGACGAACGATTTATTTAAGAAAGTATGAAAATAGCTTCTCATTTGTATATTTTAATGAAGTTATTAGTTAACACGTACAAAAAAAAATATCAAAGAGTATGTATCTATCTATTCAAAATAAATTCTTAATCGGTCAAATTGGATATTTAGAAACCTATTTTAGGATGTGTCTATATCATCTTCATACCGTTACAAAGTTCGTATTTTGCAATCCATTTTCGTAGTATATCAATTAAATTGGTATTCCATCATTAGTATTCTATCTTACTGTAGCTGTAGAAAATATCAGTAGGCAAATACAAATTAGTTCAAGTTATATTTTACAAATTGCTTCATTTCATTTGTCCCTGCAATATAATATATGTAAACAGAAATCATGAGATATCTGCTTCATATTGTTATCACGAAAAGAAGTATATTATGTACTAGTAAAAATAATGTAGCATAACTAAAATTGTAATAGATAAAATAAATCTTCGTGTAAGCAAATGTAGTAAAATACCAGAAATAGTAAGTAAATACTTTATAGAATAAGAATATACACCCCACCATCGTTATACTAAAACTCCTACTTCATCTTTGTAAAATTTATGGGTGTATTTAATTTATTATATTTTATATACGATATTTGTGTAGCTCCTTAATGGTATTAACGATGAAAAGATCAGTTTATGCCACTACTAAAATAATAATACTTCGTAATGCTTGAATCTGGATCTTTGGATGTTGGTAATTCTAATTATATATGTAATGTTCATATAGTTTCTGTATATTTATTGTAATAAAGGTTGCATCCTTAAAGATCAGCTTTGTTAGTATTTGACTTAATGGAGACACTTCTGAACTATAGGTTTTTACAATAAATGATGATAAATGATTCTCACATTATTTTTCCAAGATAACAAAAGATTTTATTGTAAATATATTTATTTATATATAAAATAGAAATATCACAATGAGAAGATGTGTTTTCGTATGACACCCAATTAAATGAATACTAAACATTGCTACATCTACCATTTCTATTAGTCAAGTCATACTAAAAGTATTATGCTTACAGTTCAAGATATTCAAGCTAAAGAAAATATGTTACAATCTTCTACAAGCTAACACTAAATATTAATGGTATGAGAATGCAGAATGGAACTATAGCAACTTACATTTTCTGTGTACATAAATCAAATTATACTCATCAAGTTCAATATTTATTATACATATATTGTGAAAATGGGTACATTCTGTATTATCTCAACAAATAACATTTCTAACATTTTAGATTCTGTATAGACGTATTTATATGACGTTAGATTTATCTAAATACAATAAATAAATAATAATAATGTAATGTTTTATTTACGCCCATTGAGACCCAATTTTCATTCAATTCTCAGTGTAACTCATTAATTTCGTTTGAATGTTTTACTTTGTTTGTACAAATACTTTTAGTCTCCAGGGTTGAGCTAACAGTATCAGTATTATAAGTCAAATGTATTCTCTATCTTATATCTATCAACCGATGAAAAATCTGAACTTATACATTAGGATGTGAATCAGAGAGTTAGAGTAGGAGTAAAATTTTTGATATATGTATGTAAGTACATATCCATTTAAGCTTTTAAATATGTAAGAAATTATTACTGATTTGGTACAATGATTGACTCCAAAATTGAACATTGAAATATAAATAGGGTAACAACCCCAGTAGGCGCACAGTACCCATTAGTCGGACACTAGTATTGTTTAATGTTCAGAATATTTGGATTTATCATTTTCATAAAATTCCCGTAAGTACTTTATTTCATTCATTAAAATTATATGTAAGAATGTTGGTACCAACTGTGGATTAACACTGGTGAAGTGTGTCCGACTACCGGTGATTTTGGATATTTTTACTTTAAATCTTCCGCGTAACTAATGATTATAAAAAAATTTAAATTTTTTTTGAGGAGTTATGTCTAAAAGTCTGTAGAATCTCTAAATAATATAGGTGACCACAAATGCTGCAGCAGATTTGAAATAAAGCAAATTATATACAGTAGAACTCTTAAGTGTGCGACTATTGGGGGTTTTACCCTATAGGTATTCTATAAAAAGCATGGTCAATAGGGAAAATTAAATTAAAATAGGGAAGCAATAACTACTATCAAAACCAGGTAATTTTATTTTATTGTGTATTACCCCAGTTATAATAATAACGCTAGCAAGTGGTGCACAACAAGTGGTAATTTGTCAACTTTTAGACAAAAATGTTACTTTTTTGGAAATAAAACGATAGTGCAATCATGGAATTCCCGTATTTCAAACAAAAAGTAAAAAAAAAAGTGGAAGAAAATGCAGCTTGACAAATTGAAAAAAAAAAAACGAATCTGATGAGAATGGCATCCAAAATTAATCCTCGTACCGAAAAGCATATGTTTTACAAACATACGTTTTGTTGTAAAACGGAATCCATTTTGTAAAATTATACCAAAATTCTCAATCATTTTTTAACTTAAATTGAAATTTCAGTAAAATTTATTCGGAATTGTATTGGGATACCATATGCGGAACTGTATTGCAATGTTAAGCTGGAACTGTACAAAATTATACAATTAAAAAAATCATTTCCCACAAATTTTACCCTTCATTACAATTTCGTGCTTTTAATCTACTAAACGGTAAGGCTATGGAACGCCTATTTTTCGATTAATTTCACTGGACTAATAATATGAATATGAAATTTGATTGTATGAATAAGTTATATTTAAATTATATTGTTATTGCAAGGAATATTAACTCGAGTAAAACATTGATTTACAAATAAATATAAGCTGCATTCGGTATGGTATGACACACATTTTCAGAAAATAAAATTGCATAATTTTCAACAGCAAAAATATCGTAAAAATAGGAAAATCTTATGGAATTCCAAAAGTCCAAAGCAAGTAAATTATTCTAAAAAGATGAATGATTGAATGAATGAATGAAATGAAATAAATGAAAAATTGAATTATAAAAATAACTTGTAAAATTAACATAACAAGTGCTTAAAAACAAATGTTTGCAAACGAAAAATTGATAGAATGGATTAAAAATTATACTATAAATAATACCCACTGAAGAACTGTTTTTAATTAATTATATTATAAAAATTTGGAAATTCGGATATTGATATTAGTACAGACAATTCGTGACTTTGGTAAGACATATTTGGGAGGGACGCCTGATTTTTTTGTATTCGATTGGGGGTTCCTTACTAAGTTTAAAACCGAGTTTTCGGATCTATGAGGGGTTTGCCCGCTATCTTGAAAATATATGTGAAATAATTTTCCTTGTTTATCTCAGTTCCATGAGCATGATGAAAAAATTGCACACTGTGTTTTTATAGATAATTCAATGCTTCACAACTTTTATATATACAAATTTCCCGCGTACCATTAATAATAAAAAAGTTATTAACAAGAAAGAGGAAAAATATGGGTGAGAAGCTATTTTCAATTTCATAATCTCATAAAATTTTTGAATATTGAATTATGAATAAAGGAAAGTTGATGAAAATCGAGAATTTTAAGTAAAATGGATAATACAAATCGATGGCTCCAACTTAAAGTCGGCTAAGTCGAGTTAGCATAATTTTAAGGGAACTATATAAGAAGATACGTGATATAAAGATCTACCAACTGCCAAATTTTTATGGCTATATGACGAAAATTAAGTTATATAGAGAAGTTTTAAAAGTTAGAATATTTTGGGTATACCAAAAGTTCATAGAAAAAAAAAGTATACAACTTCAAATGGATATTCTGAAAAACTATGTTTCTTGAGTTAGCATAGATTAAATTGGAACCATCGAAATATGTCTTATAATGTTGATCGAGTAATAATATGGCTTTACGATAAAGTTCAAATTTTTTTGAAAATTAATTATTATAAATGTCCGGCTTTGGAGAAATATTTGAATTTCTATTACATTGTCGAATTTCCACGAAATTCCATGATATTTCTGAATTTCTATCAAGTTGTTTTTTCCGAAATGTTCTGGCTTTCATACAATTTTTCTATTTGGGTGTTTCCATTTGTAACGGTTACGACATTTTCACAGCGTTTTTTACTGTAATTCGAGCAATAATGAAAGTATGCGAGATCTTTTTATTTGAAAAATTCTTTAAAAA
>JANTOP010041147.1:0-10631 GCA_027564815.1 Symmerus nobilis | reverse complement strand
GTTATTCGGGCGTACCATTGGTTGTTGACGATAAATTAACGGGAATAGGTACACGTTGTGTTGACAGTGTACCAGATATATTCACGAGTGTAGCGGCATTCAAACCTTGGATTGAAGCGACGGTGAATATGACACTTTAAGGTGGAAATTTCGATGAAATTTTTTCAAGAATACATATTTACTTTAAATGGAGCTCTATGAGAGGACATCTTATATTTTATTATGCTAGTTATGTTCTTGTAGAATTTAATATTAATAAATGAATACATAAATGATTTAATAAATTGAAATGAAAATCGTATATGATCTATTCCATTAACCTATTCTTCAGAACGAATTGTTGCCTATTATTTTTATTGGAAGGGGATTACACAGATTGAAATTAAAGATGAGTCTACTATTTAAAAACTGTACATTCAAAGGCAATTGCAAATCAGGTCAGCGAAAATAGAATAGCTTACTTGCCGGTAGACATTTCCGGATATTATTTCATATTATAAACTAAATTGAATTATCATATTAGCTGTTGCTTTCTAATCTCGAACTATGTCGAATTTAAAAAATGTCCGTCCAAGGAGAGTCCCAAAAATAATTTCTATTGATACTTCCTTCAATGAAGTATTGCATTTTTTTAAATTACATATGAAGACAAGAGGGAAAAAACAAGGAATGTCGCAAAAAAACAATTACGAGAAAAATCGATTTTAATGTTTTGGTGTTCCTTGTTTTTACATCGTATTTTTTGTTTGTACCTCATTTTAAAACGCGGCTATTAGCTGACTGTGCCATGGTTTTTTTCGAGGAGATGTAATTATAATAAAATATAGACATTTTTCTACTAAATGGCGATCTTAGCTTAATTTTCGAAATTTTGTGACATACCTTGTTTTTTCCCTGTAGTCTTCATATGGTAACTGTAAATAGTAGCTGTTCTAACTATGATATTTGTAGATATTTTAAAATATCGGAAATCATTCAAATCATTCATTTTTTCGAGTCCCATTCCCTTTGCGGTTTAAAAAATTTCACTAGATTGAGGAACTTGCCCGGCTTTCGATATAAATTGTGAAATTGCGATAGTTTGGAGGCTAGTAGTAATATAAATATAAGTAATAATATAATATAAGTAGTAATATAAATAGTAGAGGGCTAGCGGATAAGCAAATATACATTTTGACGGAAAACTCGAGAGGGGTCAGTCCATTTCTCGATATATTTTCTATTGGAAAAAATTGGAATTTGAAAATAGGAAGTTTATTTTTGCGTAAGAACATATGACGTTCTTTGGTAGATGGAGACGTCTTAAAATTATTCCCGTTCACCAGTCTATTTTGGGAAACCCAAAGAAGTCCATTCTCCAAAATATTCTTCATTTATACTTTTATCTAAATTGCAATTGTAAGCTAAGTAGTTTTCTAGAGGGAACTTCAACTTAAGAATTTTTTATATATCACCTCCGTGTTTAAATTTGAATTTTCCGAAGGAACGTGGATTAGCTGTAGAGAATGTTAATGAAAATTGGAAAATATTAGAAAAATAAAAAAAAAATCGGTATAGTTTTGAGAAAATTGATAAATTTTATATAAAATTTGAATATCAGAAAATTACATGAAATTCGGAAATTGTTAGGAAAATTGAAGAGTTCATGGAAAATAGGAAAACTGCATACTGTGCATTTTTAAGAATATCAAATCAAATCAATCAATCAAATTATGAATATCAAATAAAAATTAGGAACTTAAATTGGTTAATTTCATTAAAGAATTTTATAAAAAGTCGATAATAGCGTGATAATTTGGGCTAGGATTTTATTCGAGTCGTGTCGAGTCGAGCCGATTAAAAATTCACAGTGCAGTCAATATGTATGAATTTTTGCTCCAGTCGAATCGTTATCGACTAAAAACCTCCCAACCGATAACCCGATAATTTTCTGCAATTCCGAATTTGAAAATTTTGAGAATTATAAAATAATTGAATACCTCGATCAAAATCAGAAAGTTTTCTTATAATCGGAAAAAGTTTATGTGAAAAATTTGGAAAAATATCGGAAAATTTTGAAATTCTTCTAAAATGTGCTGATTTTTTTAATGATTTTTTTCTGAGGTTTCAAAGTTTAAAGTGTCATCTTCGAATAGGTTACAATCTTACAGTCAGTTTGGAATGTTATTTCAATTTTATTGTATTTTTATTACTGAACAGGGAATTTCAGTTATTTATAGGGTCATCTAGGGTCGCGACTTGCTAATCACGGGCCCTTAACTATATTTTTCCTTGCTTTCACATAAGCAAATATTCATGCAAAATAAACCTCATGCGTTCTCTTAATATCTTCACGATTTCGCTCACTCATTCACTTTATGTAAGCTCTATATTGGACCATTCAATTTATTTGATTTATATGAAACATGTAACTTTTATATAGAAGCTCTGAATAAATTTAAAGATCTATAGAGAAGCTTTAAATTTTGAATCAAATTTTATACGTTTTCAAACAAAAGCTCCTAAAAGAAATTTCCTGCTAAAGCTCCACAAAAGCTGAAAAGCTTAAAGAATGCTTTTGGTTCAGGACAACATTTTTTTCGAATTGACACATATATTTCCATTAAAATAATTTAACTGCAACAAAATCATAAATGTTAGGACAAAAGCTCCTTATAAACATAAAGGCTCAGTGAAAGCTTTAAATTTTGAATAAAATTGTATACGTATACGTATTGATACCTCATTTTAATACGAAGAAATAAATTTGAATTAAATCTGAAATATTCCTACAAAAGCTCCATGACAGTTTAAAAGCTTAAAGAAAGCTTCAACGTTAGGAGGTAATATTATTCGTTTTAAAACCTACTTTCCATCCTAATAATTTAACTGAAACGAAATTAAATATTGTATGACAAAAGCCACATATAAATTTAAAAGCTCAACGAAAACTTTAAGTTTTGATTAAAAAACATTTAGTCGTTTTCAAATCTAATTTTTATTTGGATAATTAAATTTTAATCTAATCTGAAATTTTTCTGCAAAAAACGAAACGAAATTCAAAATTTTATGACAAAAGCTCTATATAAACTTAAAAGCTCAGCGAAATCTTTGAGTTTTGAATAAAATTGTATACATAATGAAACGAAATTTTAATCCGAATAAATAAATTTAATTTAAATCTTAAATATTCTTACAAAAGTTCCACAAAATTTTAAAAGCTGAAAGAAAGCTTCAACTTTGGGAGGTAATTTTGTTCATATTGAAACTTAATATTTATCCAGATAATTTAACTGCAACTCAAAATGTTACGATAAAAGCTCCACATAAACTTGAGAGAGAGAGAGAGCTCAACGAAAGCTTTAAATTTTGAATAAAAATTTTTACATTTTCAAATATTTTAAATTAAATTTGAATTCCTAGCAAAGCTCCACAAAAGTTTAAAAGCTTAAAAAATGCTTTGGTTTTGAGACATAATGTTATAACATAACATATTGACACCAATTTTAAAACCAAAAAATCATATCGTAATTCGGGCCCCAAGTAGTTACGAACCATAGGCGCGGTCCCAAACTGTTATATGGAAGACGCAGCCCAGGGGTCATCTTAGGGGTTGCCTATCTGTTTGATAGTAAGGTAAGTGAATTGACTGAACATTTAATAATATAATATATTATTATATTCAGGGTTATGAAATAATATGATGCATAATTCAGAGTTTTATATTCAAAATTACAAATAAATGTTCATTTTTATGGTTAAATTAAATTCAAATAATTAAAATCTAGTTAAAATAGGAAGGAAACCATATTCAAAGAGTATCCACTCAAGATGGTACTGAACGTAAATATTTTATCTAATATATTTATAGTCCAGATGACATACCATCGTCTGGAATAGCCTCTTTCAGTTGGACTATATAACAAATGTTTTAAATCGCTGTTGGTTTCGTCATTTTTGGAGCGAATACATCTAAATGAATATTGACATATTTTATGATTGTTGAATCACCATAATTAAGAGAAATAATGTATGACTTAGGTTTTTGGTAGCCACTAGAATTGGAGTTTCCCGAGCCTTCTTAGTGATTGTAACAAATTCATATTCGACATAGATATTCTTGTTTTTTAAATTCTTCTCTATTGTTGAATGGATCTACATTGGATTTTTGCATTGATATTTTAAATTTCGCTGAATTACTCGTACTTGCCTTTCGGGTACATTCTATGAATATATTTCAAAAAATAATAAAATAAATTATTTAATCGATTTATAAACAATAGATAAGAATTGGCGCACACGATATTGCTAATTTGTTGGGTGTGATTTGTGTTCGATTAAAGTAGGTATCTAAACTACATACGACATTGAATAATTATGTGATTTAAATACCATATACTAGATATACTGCAGACAGTAAACCTCATATGAATTAAATTCGGTTCAAAATAAAATATTAAAAATAAATAAAATTGAAAATTATAAATTTTATTTAACGTAAGCATAACCCAAGAAAGTTCCACTCCTGAAAATTCAAAGTTTTAGCTCTATATACATATAAATTTCGATTTTGAAATTACGAGAAAAAAATCATTTTCATTCGGAGGAATTTACCCCAATATTTAGAATTATGAGAAATTTCCTTAACAATGATTCTGAAAAGTCGATTCCTGGAGGTCGACTGTTATCACATCTTACACCAAAGATTAAGAGCAAACAGATACTAGCAAAAAGACTAACAGAAGAGAGCAAACTCCCACATTGTTCTGTAAATAAATGATCATTTTAGTAAAATGTTCATAAAAATATGTTTTTTTTTAATTTTTAAGATTAATCCCTCTTTGTACTATAAATCGGTATTTTTTTATTTAAATTAATTTATAACTCCGTAAGGTATACGTGCAGTGGTGTGCAGTCTAATGCGCAGTAGGTGCAGAGCACACATTGAATATTAATAAAATCGTAACCAATTTTCAATTCTGAAAATGGTTAAATCAATCAATATCCAAATTAATTTATTTCATAATTTTGAGATTTAAGATATCAAATTTATAATATTTTTAGGAGGAAATTGGTTATTGGCCGGTCAAAGTGATGCTTGGCGAGGTATATTTTTAGCAAGTACACACTGTGAAGCTTAATATACTAATTTTTATCTTTTAGGAATTATATATTATACAGGGGGGCCGATTTTTGGCATCATTTTAAAAATGAAACTTGTAGGAAAACCGTTCAAATTGACGAAAATCTCGATCTGAAACTCCATAAATGGCTAAAAAAATTCTTTTCTCCGAAATCCTGAAATTACTTTTTAGTTTAACTCTTAAAGTATTCAGGAAAAAATGTTCAGTCAAATCAAGCAATTTTTTTGAAAAAAAAATCTAATTAAAGCTGTTGTCAAGAAAAGGTAAAAATTAACTTAGATTTTTAAGGAAAATCATAATTCTAAAATTAGTTTTTAAGTTTACATCATTAAATATTAAAAAAAAAATTTCAACCGAACCAAGAAATTCTAGTTCAAAATTTTGGAGGAAAGAGGCCATGAAAATCAACTGAACTCATGGATTTTTTAAAAGCTCGTAAAATGCTCAGAAATTTTTTTTTCTAATATCTTAAAATTACCGCATCGACAAATCTTAATTCCAATTAAAAAATTTTATCCAGAAAAGAGTAAAAATTAACTAAAAATTGCTAGAGAAATTCACGGATTTTTTTAAAAACTCGTAACTGCATAAGAAAATGTTTTTCTCCAAAATGCTGAAATTTATTTGTAGTTTACTTCATCAGGTATTCAGAAAAATTTTTCCTCCTAATCGAGCGAATTTTTTTTATGAAAGAAATTCAGAAATTTTGGTTGAAAAAGACCAACAATTGAGTGAAGGATAATAATGTATTTTTTGATAGCTCGACTTGTTCAGACAATTTTTTTCCGTAAAATCTTGATATGAGATGATATTTCAACCCAATTGAGACAATTTCCTTAAGAAAAATTTTTCAAAATTTTGATAAATAAAAACCAAAAAAGGGGAAGCAAATTGGCGAAGACTGTTATCTCATCGACTATTCAGGAATGAATATTCAGCCAATTATGCCGAATTTTGTGTAAGAAAATTTTTGACCTTAAGAAGAACAAAAAATTTATTAAAGAATTTAAATCGAAATCAAAAAATTTTAGAAAAAGTAATTTTTTCCAAAATTCTGAAATTACATTTTAGTTAAACTCAAATTGCATTCGGGAAAAATTTTCCAATATTTAAAAAATAAAATAATATTTGGAAAAAAAAGTGTAGGAAAAATATTGTTTAAAAATGATCAATAAAATGGCGCAAAACTTTGCTGAATATTAGCAGTGATTTATGTTAATTTGTATAACAAATAATAATAAGTAAATGACATTTCATATAAAGGTGTGAAATTAGTTTTCTTCAACAATTTTGAAAAGAAACATTTTTTTGGATCACAAAAAGAATTTTAAAAATGAAATAAGATGGGAAACAAATTTGCACATAACAATTTATGCAAATTTTTATACAAAATAATTTAAAACCACGTTTAAAAAATTAATATTTGTTTTATTGAAATTATTTGATCTTACAAAATTTATCAGGCTTAAATTCGAGAACCCCAATTGAGTATTCCAATTTTAACCATTCAAATAACTCAAAACTTTTATGGTTCAACTTGTTGATATCAACTCATCAATTGTTCTCCAACAGGGCCACAGCCTATTCAATTTCACTTCAACATGAAACTAAAATTATAAAAATATACGAAAATATGTTTCCGAATTGATGTTACCACCAAGGTATTTACTTTTTAACTGAAATTGAATGTAAGTTGACAACATAGCTATACACACATCAATTTCTCTTCAACAAATCCAAGTTGAATTATATGCACATTCAACTTATCAACGGTAGATCCAACCCCCCATACATGTTTCTATAGGTGATATAGATCTCTTTTACGAAATATGTACCAAATTTATCGAAATTTGGGGATCGTTTATAGAGCTTTTGGATTATTAAATAGCATTTAGAGCACTTAATGGATTAATGAAATTAGCTGCTAGGTAGCACCCAAAGTTTTATCATAAATATTTATTGATATTTGGGGAGCGTTGAAATAACTTTTCGAAGCTTTCAATTTTATTTTGTTTCAGGAAATTTTATAAATCCATTCGATAATTAAAGAATATTGTCCAATTTTCTTTAGGAAATGTCAGGATATTTTTTGCATTTTTTTATATATTTGAGCTTCTATGAGTTTAAGTTTTCTTGAGATTTTGAAGTCAAACATAACATTGGTGGATCGACTCGATGACTTGTTAACTTTGAAAACCACTTTTCTGGTTGTGGATTTTAATATTTATGGATACAATAGAACAATAGAATTAATATTTAAATAAATTACATTCAGCCAGAGTTTTCCAAGCTGTGGGGCGCGATGATCTTGTAGGGGGGTGGGGGGGGGCTGGCCCAATTTATCGCTTAGTTGACGTGGTTTAATTAAAAAAATTTTGGAATAAAATATTATATAAAGTAATAAGAAAATAAAATTATTAAATAAATATGTTTTTGTTTTATTTCTTTTATTAATCATACCAATTATTCTAGTTAATTAATTAATTTACTTATTTATATAGCTTTATTTTCCGAACCTTATTTTTTCAGTTATAAAATAGTTTTCAGTCTACCCAAATGATGGTCGTTTAACGAATTTCACAAAAAAAGTTTGAAAAGTTCGGTAAGCTCTGTGAAAGCTTAAAATTAAAATTTTATTTTATGTAATTTGGGATAAAATGTTAATCCGATTCATTAAATTCAAATTATATATGAAGATTTTGTACAAAAACTTTCCCAAAGCATTTTAAGCTCAATAAAGGCTTTAAGTTGCGAACCTTTGTACGTCTTAAAAATTTGTACGTCTTAAAATCTATTTTTTATCCAGATCAGATAACGATACCTTAATGAAATTTTACATTTGCTCAAAAAAAACTTCTAAAGTCTCGTAGCTTATTGAAAGCTTAAAATTTAAATTTCATTTTAATATGATTTCAAATCCAATTTTTATCCGGCTTATAAAATTGAAATTAAATTTGAAAATTAATTTTGCTTAGCATCTGAAACCATTATAAGCTCTAAGAAATCTTGAAGTCTCGAGCCTAATTTTGTATGTCCTAATATCTATTTTCTATTCTGATAACGATTCCTTAATAAAATTTCACATTTTCCCAAAATAAACTTCAAAAGTCTCGAAAGCTTATTGAAAGCTTACTTCAAAGTTGACAGTTATTTCCCATTTTTATTTAGAAAGTAATTTCAAATTTTTCCATTATTTATACAATTGTACCATCACCACGTGAAAACTGAGTACTTTTAGACTTTCTCAATACTTTTTCTGGCCGATTTAGTGAATTTTCGAATTCAATTGTGAGAGCAAAAAATTACTTTTCGGAATTTTTTTCGATTGTAGCGAAATTACGGAACGGACTTACAAATTTGGTGAAAAGAATTTGTAGGTAATTTAATTACCTTTAATTTGATATCTACCTCTGAAAAATTTTCAAAAACTCGTATCTCGAAATTCTATCCATATATTTGAAAAATTTCGGTAGGGGGCGCATCTATTTTTCTCAGCTTAAAGGGGGGCGCAGGCACGAAAAGTTTGGAAACCCCTGCATTAAGCTATTCTTTTCCCACATGCCAAGTTTTATATTAACTTTTTTGATTCTCTTACATTGAATATCGGAAAATTATGTCTGGAGCTGATTGCTATATTTGTAATTTTATACGAAATTTGAATTATTTGAATAATTTAAATAAATAAAATTCTGCACATTCAATGGATATATATCCGACCGATATAAACGGCACACCACTGATAGGAGGGAGTGTCGCATAAAAATGATTTTTCTTATATGTATAATTAAAAAGCCATAATTTACTAGGAAACTATGATAAATCGGACCATCAAATTAAATCTCATAACACTTCCTATCAGACTTCCAATTATCACGATGTTTAATTCTTCCTAATTAAAAATTTTAAGAAACAAATGTGTTAACTGAATACAAAAACTAAACACTAAACATTATTTATAGTCTTGTAACAATTTTATTTCTTTATTATTCATTGCAGATTACATATAAAAATGAGGAATCAGTTGAGTTGCCATACATTTCATTTTATTACAATTATATTTCTATTGACCGTAATTATCCATCAATCGACAGTCGAATGTAGTAAGTAATATTATAATAAATATTTCTTAATTATAAATCAAGACAAATAAAATATTATTCTTTCAATTAAAAAAAATATAAAATAAATATTTTGTAATTAGAAGAGGCGAGCAAACAATGTATTGCATCACCGGAATAATTACCAGTAATTAATCTCATATTAAATTCAAATTAAGATAAATCGTTTTTTTAATATTATTATGATAAGAAAAATGAGAGATTGCAATTTTTTATACATTAAAATACATCAATTTCAACGATAGCATTTCTATATAAAATTTCAAATTTTTTAAATAAAAAAATGTTGAAAAAAAAATAATTGAGGGAAATTATTTTGTGAGAGCTTTTGATGATCATTTCCTAGATAAATCAGAATAATTAGATTTGTAAATAAATTATTTACGGCGCTTGGTGATTTGTTACCCTTGAAATGTCTATTTTTAATTGATAATTCTGTTACAGAAAAATTATACGATTAATTTTTACTGATTCATATTTTTTAGGTCCAGCAATTAGACGGTTGGTAAGAGATGTTCATACAAATTTAGATCAACAAACTGCAAGAAATTTAACAGGTGATTGATTATTGTTTAGATTTCATTAGCATTAAATTTTAAAATATTGATTTTTAGAACGGATCCCCATGGTTAATTATTTATATTTTGTATATTAATTGAAATAATTTGTATTTCATTCACAATCTTTTTAATCATGTGCGATTACTGCAGCCGATTTTTAAATATTTCTAGTCAATTCCTGGCTAGCTGTTCTTAATGGAAAGACATTAAATAGTAAGCAAGTAAACCAAATCACTGTACTTTAGCCAGACCTATTACTAGTCATACAGCTATCGTGTATTGGCCCAAGACTGTTAATAGCCGAACGGCTATTAAAGCTCTAGACCGGTGATGGCGAACCTTTTTGTGAAGTGGGTTAAATTTTGTTCATTATTTTTTTTAGTATTAGCTCATGTACAATTCTCCACGCTCCATAAGGTGTGGAGAATTTTATGGCCCCTTAACAAAATGTTACAGCCTTTATCCAGAAATGGCTAACATTCTTTAGAACAATTGGCAGCTCGTGTAGTAGATTCTCTAAAGATTAGATAGAATTATATGAAATGACATTTAAGCTTTCTAAGAACTTACGAGATTTTTTAAGCTTAATTTTGGGACAATTTGAAATTTCGTAAAAGGATCGTTATTTGGATAGAAAATAGATTTGATTAAGCTTACAATGGTTTGATAAAACATTTGGTATTTTATCTAAATTTAGTGAATCTTGTATAACTCTTTCTGATTTATACTGAACTATGTCACACCTCTTCCATTGTATAATGGGTATGACGCTCGCTTTGGAAGAGGGAGGTTTGCAGGTTCGAAGGTTCGAAGCCAGGTGCCGACATCAC
>JANTOP010041136.1:0-10632 GCA_027564815.1 Symmerus nobilis | reverse complement strand
TAAGCCCATTGGTGGCTTCGGTGGTTACTGGGCAGATATTGCCACACCCGCTTAATCATCTAATCTAATCTAATCTACACAATACTGCTTTCTAAATCCCACAGCATGAAGCAATAATTGCTTTTTTTATGCGGTTATCACGCTAACAAATTGAAGCAATAATATCGAAATGTCTTAAAATGGATTTTTTGTGCTCAGGCAGCGGCGCGACCTCCCACATCGAAGTTATTCACAGGACTGACTTTAGATAAAAGTACTGTACTCCCGATCGCGTGATGCTTTTGGTTTAGAAACTACTAGGGGTACCCCGTCTTGCCCTTTACCCGGTCTTGCCCACTTTCCCCTACACGTGCATCTTCCTCGTATCATAAAATAAGTCAAGACATTACATTATTATATTATAGTATATTTTAAATACTTCGATTTTTCGTTATAAAAATCACATTGGGTACAAATAGGCTATTATACTTATAAAGCGTCATACTTATTATAAGTTGGCATCATTAAATTGTTCCAATTTCGTAAAACTTCACCTATTGGTAAATATTAAATTTCAATATTATTATTGCACGTTGCATGCGAATTATTTTACAAAATATATAATAAAATATTGTTATACTACATAGTGTTATATATATTTTCAGGGTATATATCGTATGTGCATATCGAAAATACTTATACAATTTAATCCCATTCTGTATACTTAACACTTATTATGTACCGGTCCATTACAATTTTGCAGACTTTAATCTTTATGCATTACATAGATTCATATGAACTATCTTTACAATTTAATGGGAAACGAAATGGTGGCTAAAACATAATTTCCCATTACTTGACATTAATAATATGAAATGTATTAAATGGAAATAATGCTTATAGTTATTAACAATTGAAAATATTGTTGTATATAGTTATATCCTTTAATATAGAATTCATGGTAGCCTTTACATCCGAAACCGTTGTTAGAGAATTTTATTCAATATGGAAGCGGAAATAGTGTAATAATAAATTTATGTTGTTGAATCGTTGCCGGAATAATAATTTTGAATAAAATAATGATAACAGATTTTCGCTTAAACACTTAATAAATATTATAATGTAACAATGCAAAAATATTGAAAGCAGTTAAACATTATTACCTGATAATTGTGTTCAAAGAGACTTTCGAAATTGGTAGATAAGCTATTAATTATTGTTATTATATTGGATATGATTGAAGTTGTCCAACTATTACAGATGGTCATATATACGCATTTTTGGGTATTCATAATTGCAAGTTAGACCTATTTTGATCACATTCTACTATTTACCTTATATAAATGTGCCATAAATGCACATTAAATATAGCAGAATAGATATAGATTTGAAGTATTGTTTTTCTGTCTTAATATATACCTTTATCCTTCATATGACCGAAAATGTATTTATAGTCAGCATTGTGTTTATGTTAAATTCCATTATCATCGGAGTATCAGCTTTTATAAAGGGTGAAGCAGTAACAAAATATCGAAATTAAATTTAAAAAATAACTTTCCAATATAACCCTTTGGTAATTTGCTCATAGACAATTAAACAAGCTTGAAAACAAATTGTCTGGCTTCCAATTTCTTATTACATGTTTAATGGAGTGACAACCAATTTACGGAAATCGATTTTTAAAACAAAATCATGGCGTTCAAAGTTCTAACATCTAACCGGCTATATTATACATATCTCAATATAAATCGAAATATATAGTACATTTACATTTCCTTAAATAAGTAAATAATATTAGTTTATTATATTCAAACAAATTAAATTTATTCAATTGAAAGCCTACTAATGAAACAAAAATATTGATAAGGTTAATCAAGCCGATCAAATTTAATAAGAATATTGAATAAAGTTGATGTACGTACAATATAACTTAGATAATTTATTTCATCTTTCAGTATAAAAGTTAAAAGCGGACTTAAAAATAACATAAAAGGATATTATAACATAAACTTAAGTTGGTAAAAGCTGATGAAGTTTAGTAACTATATATTGTATTCATAACTTTATATACAAATAAACGTTGTGACCTATCTCAAATAAGATTTAAGTGTTGTAATAATTATGTTAATATTGTTTGAAATTAACATTTTGAATATGAGATGCAATAAACAATTAGGTAATCTATTTGATGCGTTTGAACCGAAAAAATGTATCTACCCAAATCCAAGTATATAGGCGTTTTTCAATAGTAAATAAGCTTTATTTGTAAGCAAATGTGTTCTTGAATGCACTTTTCATATTACTCTACCGTAATTAGGTAGGGGCAAAAAAAAAAGATGCCCTTTTCAATATATATTCGGATTCTTGAGCTAAAAATATTAATATATTACGTTTCTTTTTCCTCTCTTCCCCCTAATTTACGAGATAGAAATTTCAAATATTCAAATTTTCGGTACAATTATTTGAAATTTGACGGTTCAACCGTTATTCTAGTGTTTTTAACTGGGAATAACTCTGGAACTAATGGTCAGAAAGGGGTACTGTAAAGGAATATTTCTATTATTTTGAAGAGGAGAACCCGGATGGATCTACAAGAAAAACCACATCTTTTTTTATTTGCCACTACCTAATTAAATATAACGCACAATTAATAAACGCATAACACAACGCATTTTTTAGCAGCTTTGTTATATACAAGTATTGTTACTATAAAGATAATTCTGCAGAAAATGAGATTACATAAAGATATTAAATAAAATAAATAAATATGATTCAATAGTTACTAATATATCTATAACTGTTTATAAAATAAGATTCAAGTAAAATTATAAATAATTAAAATAAATATACATATGTATAAACCACAATAATTCTAAGGTATTTTGTTTTAACATATAAATATTACCGATATGTATTAAATATATCTGTGTCACATGCACTAACTGCTTAAGTCGTTTTTTGCAATTTTTCAGGAGAGCGATTTAAAGTTTTATAAATTAATTCTGATACATGTATTCTTACGCCCTTATGCATTTTTTGAAATATTGAAATTTTTTGGCCAAATTAAGGAATTCGGTTGAGAATTTTTGTGAGTATACGCAATCGTACATGGAGACTACGTGGTGTTGAGGAATCAATTTCATCTTAAGTACAATTAATGCTTGTTAACACAGATATGAATATTATGTATTATTGCATACATATAAACGAACATATTAATCTAAACATTTTGATGTAAATAAAGTAATAAAAATAATGATTTATTATTTTCTTCAATGTAATAGTACATAACTGTAATAAAAATTTATAATAAATAACCATTGCATAAAATTATACAATATAACTCCTTGACAGTCCTTTCTTTATTGATTTCATGAATTTATTTGTAGAATTTGAAAGAGTTTAAAAATTGAAAATTTTTTTACAAATTTGCCTATTTGTTATTGTAAATTAAAATTGGTTTTTTCATTTCTCGTTTGGCTTCAAATATTTATCGGCGATTGTTTGCTGATGTAACAATACAACAAAAATGGTGTATATACCAGACTGATGAAAATTATTTAAATATTTCAAAATCCGTCAATCTGGTTCATCAGTAAATATAAAATTATACCATCAGTCTGAGTGAAATTGATGATCTGAACTGATGGCAAACTAATCGTTTAACCTCCGTCGGATATGAACAGATATGAATGTATACCTTAAATCAAGGGTCGGCAACCTTTCTTGGCTGCGGGTCAAAATCAAACAAAATGTGAGTATTAAGAAAACATTTCGGGTCAATGGTGTTTTTATTTTAAAACAGGCTTCTTTGGTGTATATGATGTCCCTAAATCCTTCCCAGCTTAAATGCGGGACAGAACTATTAAGGTGGAGATACATATATTGCAAGGACTCAGTTCTACGGAATTTGCATAAATCGAACTATTAATTAACAATAAAAAGAAAAACGATTAGATTGTTCTATAGAGTATTATACAATATAATTCAGGTCATTTGAAATTTTTGTATGTTTAAATACTTTCTTTTGGGAACTCAAGGGGGTCACTTGAAATTATCAAATGTGTCACTCGGTGACCCGCGAGTATTAGGGACCCTTAAATCGTAGAAGACTTAGAATGCTTAGAATATTGATGGTTACAAAGTTTATGCCATGATTAGATCGTGATATAATTATGTAATTTATAAAGTAGTTACTTACATATACAGTATAGTATCAGTGGCGCATTAACACGGAGGCGAAAGAGGCAGTGCCTCAGGGCCCGGAGTCAAGAGGGCCCGGAAAAAAAGAAGAAAAAAGAGAAAAAAGGAAAGAAGAAAAGGAAGAAAAGAAAAAAAGAGGCAAAAAACAAAACAAATTCAATGCTTTTTGGTTAGCTTTAAGGTTTTATTACTTAATTTTTTCTTTTACTATATACTTGATGTTGCAATATTTCTTTTTCTGCGGATAAATTAGGATTAGAAATTAGGGGTATAATTTAAGAGGACCATTTTTTGGTTTTCATGAATTTTTCATGCCGAAATACCTATTTAAAACTTATTTTGCGTATAATTTTCATTGATAGTTTTTATGTTTTTAAAAAAATTTGTTAAGAAATTTAATTGCGTCGTACTCGCTTGGCGTGCTAGACCGCAAGAGGCTATATTTAACTGGTGGCTACGATTCAGTCCGTTTGACTGGTCTGAAAGAAATAAACAAGGTTTGAGTATGTCAGTTGAAACTTTATAACTTGAATTAAGATCTTTTTGAAAAAATTAAATATAAAAGAATAGCGCCAAAAGAACGATTTTTTTTCAAGTTTTTCAGTCATCTTCAAATTCTACAGGTCGTAATTTTTTATGTATCCTATTTACCTTAATCAAATTATAAGGTAATGTATCCTGAACAACCTCGCGAAAATTTTAGGTGAATCGATTCAGTGATTCTTGAGATATCGTGGCCACCTATTTAATATACAGCCTTCTGCGGTCTAGCACGCCAAGCGAGTATGACGCTATGAAATGTCTTTAAAAAATTTGTGTAAATATAAATACTAAAATAAAAATGATATGCCAGGAGAATTTTTCAATAGGTTTCAAATGTTTCAATGTTTCGGCGCGAAAAATTCATGAACTCAAAAAAAAAAAAAAATGGCAATAAAACCTTTCCCCTTAATTGGTTTTGAAATGCGTAATAGCATAGCGTAATAGAAAGAAGGAACGAATTTAACCGTATAAATTTTTCAATAGAATTTACAGGCTTTTTTTTTAAATCAATTTTTTTTCCAAAATTAGGGGCCCGAAATTATGGTCTTGCCTCAGGGCCCGTTGAAGTGTTAATGCCCCACTGATATATATACATATCTGTACTCGACTCGGCTCGACTTGGACTCGCCGACTTGTATTTGGGCAATTACTCGGACTCGGGACTCAACTCTAATACTCGCCGAATACGAGTCTTTGAAATTTTAAAAGAAAACTTACAAATTTTAAAATATATGTATTTTAATTGTTTTTCTGTCAAAAATAGAATTCTGCAAGAAAAAATCAAAACAAAGCTTAGTATTAGGATTTAATTTGGGGGCTAAATAAAAACACTTCGTTTGGCCACTTTTATTTATCATCTTTTATTTAATATTTTGTAACCTATTATATTGTAGTATCTCCTTGAAATTATCGACTTTTATTTAATATTTTGTCACTTTGTATAATATATTCCTTGTAATTTACGACTAGTGATAATTGAAAAAAATGATAACTATTCCCGTCCGAATCTAATATCTCTTTCGTGACTTTATGTGCGAATTATCTTCCCAAGTAACATAAAGCCCTATATCGTGACCTTATATGAGACTTATATTGATTTTCTGAGGGTACAACCCCATAAATGTCGCTATATTATAATTCTACGCGTTGTTTATACCCTATAGCATACAATATGATCATAATATAAGGCTTCTTTCTTATAACGACCCTATATTGGAATTTCGTAGATTCTTAAATACCCTATATTTACCCTATATCGGAATTTGTATTCTTATAGAATTTGATATACCACCCTATATTGACTAGTGTAGGTACATATACTAATTTAGGGCTTGGAAGTGTCTTTTATTAGTTTATTTAGAGTGTAGATTTATAAGGCTTATTTACGATTATATAAAGCCTTCATTTAGCCTAACATAAGTTAGTTTGTATACAAAATAGGGCCTCGTATAATATAAAAATTATATCATCTACATATATTTTTTCCTTCTTCTGATACACAGCCAAAATCTGTAACGTTTTATCCTATATTACTTAACATTTCTAGAACATAGGGAAAGAACTTCTGATGACAAATTATTACTTCTGAATAAAGGCAATCTTGAGAGCACCATATTGTATTGAAGCTGTATTTCATGTTTGCATTAATATTTTCTTAAATTCTAGAAATGGAATCAAATAAGAAATGGAATAAAATATACAATTCAAATATTTTAAATAGAAAATGGAAATGATCTCTACAGTCCTGAATAGGGCCGAAAAGAGTTTAAAATAGACGATTTTAAATCTTTTCTTTAAAATTCAGCAAAACATTCATTAACACTGTTCTTCATCCCTTTAGCGTTATATTACCAAGGGAATAAACTTTTCACCTCTATCAGTAAAACAATTAAAGGCAATAGTTTCGAATTGCCCTATAAGGTATTATATCTTGCTAATTAATATAAGGTTTGTTCCCCATATGCAGTAGCATATATGAGCGACCCTAATGTAAAAAACAAAACTTTGTATAAAAATTAATGCGGTAAATCGACCTATCAAAACTGGACTCCTTTGTAAGAATTTTAAAGTAGAACCGACCCGTTTGATCTTTAAAACTTAACAGCTTGATCGGTCCGATATTTCATGTCAATCGGTCAGATCATAAATTGGGTGGAAAATTTTGGATTTGTCTTCACGACTTTAATTGGTTGGATTTTGGGCAAGGAAGGGATGAATTTCCAAGTGTATTATATATTGGGTATCGTATATTCATAGATAGAGATATACATACACATATCAATGAAATCGGAATATTCGAAGAATTTACATGTTCGAATATCCGATTTCATATACTTTTAGGCCATAAAAAATAATTTATGGGAAAGAAATGTATTTTAATAATAAAAAATGCGTATCGATTAGTAAAATGAGTTTGCATTTATTTTATTTAGAATAAAATAAATTAAATTGAAACTCGAGTGGATATTAAATTAACAATAATGAAGTGGATAGGGATGAATTGTACATAGGAATTCCAAAAACCAATAAACGAATTTGATACTTAAATTGCTTATGATGAATCAAGGAAGAACACTTGACTTAGAAGGCGACACAGCGACAGAAATTATTAACTAATAATCGTTTGTGAACCATTGCCCGAAGTAGCACTAGATGTCGATTACGCTAACAACCTGTTATCAACCTATTCAATATGATTTGTACTAGCAATCCATAATAATAACCGAGTCTATAAATAATTTTAGTTCTATATTTTCATGAATTCACTTTTGAGAAGCCTTGATCAAACATTTAAAGCAATTTAAGCTGATATTTATTCATTTTTTGGTATTATTTCGCGAGTGAGCTACTCCACCCAGCGATTTTTCAAACGTCCAAAAACAATTATGTTTCAAAAATGGCAATATTTTTTTTTTTGTAAATTAGAATTTTGAAATTCTGCAGTAATGGAAAGTTAGGGTATGAGATCCACTAATGATCAGAACATTCAACTGATAAAAAATTCAATTTGTGTCACATTTATAGGCAAACATAAAAACCCGAACCACTCCACCCTACCTTACCCTACAGTTTTTCTTGGTTAGTATGCTGTATATCAGTGAAACCATACCATTAATCCATCAATATTGGCAACTTTATGAAGTTTATCAATTCTTATTAGTCACAGATTCTCGGATTTTGATTGAATTCTTCAATTTGCATGATATTTATCACCCATTAAGTTTTTAAAAATATTCAAAAAGCTATTTTCTTGAATAAGTTCACATACATGCTTATATAATTAACTTTATTCTTAATATATATTCTGAAGAATGTTAAGGTTTCCTAAATTCAGCAAAAATGATTAATTTATTTTTCAATACTTAAGTATCTACAGGTAAACCCCCTATAACACAGTGCTCTTAGAACATGGTTTTGTTATAATAATACAGCATAATACAAAAGGCATAAAATATAGTCGTATATTTTCTTTCTAAAGTATCTCATAACATGGTTTAAATATAATATATAGGAAACGGATTAACTGGGTTTCAGGGGGCCTACCTGTATTGAAATATTCACTACCCCCTAGAGCGGTTGTTTCTATTAATTTATTGAATTGCGTCTCTATGGCAAGTGCTTCAAGCATTCTAAGTTAAAGAAACAAAAATATTTATTGGAAAAATTGATTTTAATAAAAACCATATTGTTAGCCGAAAATAACATTTTCTGTAAGACATTTAGAAGAAGTGGATACACTTATACTATACATCAATCTCCCTGACCTCTCTATTAGGGAAGCGAGGCACGGAACACATCCCAGGCGATTGAATATACAAAACAAAATCCTTTTTTTGATAAACATGATGATGTGGTTACGTACTACTAGCACTCGTGTATCTATGGCATTCCGGATGGGTTGAGAATTTAATAATATTCAAATTGAATTCCCAAAAAAAAAATATTATTATCATAATATTATAAGTACACGATTTTTACTGTTTACATTGGGAATCTTTTCAATAAAATTATGTTAATGAGAAAATTGCGTAGCGATTTAAAACGCGTTACGAGTATACATAGTAGCGTTTTATTTTGTTCCGGGAGCCTTTTAAACTTGATACTAACCTACTTTTCTATATCAGGGGCATAAAACCATATGTGTGCGCTTGGTGCGTTTGTGGGGCACTCCATTTCTCAGATGGGTGTTTTGTTACAACTTTTCGTCCGCTAATCCCTTGATTCCGATACCGAATTAAGTACTCGTTCAGAAAAATGTTCCTCAAGTTTTCTTCCCTCCAATCATAATATCAATATCTCTTTGATTGATAAAAAGAGACATATTTTTTGTAAAAATTTTCTAGAAAGAAATTTTTCAGATACATAGTTTTCTTTCTACAAGACTATATAATATAATATCGCTAAATAAAATAATTAGATTCGAAAACCAAATATTCGCGATCCCAGCTCCTCCCAATGTATATTATTTCCTCTTCCGTTGTTAATGCAAAGCGACATGATAATGATGGGGAACTGCTGATGTTTAGATTATGTGATGATGATGATTTGATGATGGTAACTCGTTTCCAAGTACATACTTGTATTTATACTTATTCATATTTCTTGACAAATATTCTTGTGAATGGCGATCAGATATGAGTGAAAGCTAGGTTTGAGGTTTATATTATGTATTCCATCTCAAGATAAAATTAATTTTTTGTTTTCTCTTAAATGATTTTGATTTATCCAAATAGAAGACAGGACGCATTTAAAGAAATATTTGTAATATCATACTGAATGTTTGTCGATAAGGATTTACAAATGAAGCTTAAATTTTGACAATTTTATTTTTGTCTTCTCCTATTTTATTTCAGTAGAATTTTCATTTTCATACGAATAAAGTAACATTAAGTAGAGATGCTTTGAGGATGATAAAGCGCTTTTCAAGAATTAAATAATTCCTCTTTCTTTGGATATATGTCAATAGAAACTTAATGATTCATAATAGTAATTTTTTTTAATGTACCTAAAAAATTGACATAAAAGGAAACCTTCTTTTAAATTAATAATATCTATAGAAATTATCTTGGGATTGGGCAAGTTATTTTGGGAAATGGGAAGTTATTCATTATGATATTATATTTTTATACCCTAACAGTTAATTGATATCATTGCCGATACCTATGTATATTCTTTCCACTTAGTAAGTGCAATTTTCTGTTATTCTCTGAAATTATTAGAATAATTTTAAAATTGATATTCTAGTCTAGAATCAAGTAATATTATGGAATTCTAATATACTATCCCTAAAATTTGGTTAAATTAACATGCCGACCCGAGTCTACATCAGTTAAGACCATATTTGTGTCGTGATTTTATTGAATAATATTGAGATTGCTTTGAATTATGAATTATTGAAATTTTTGAATTATCGGAATCTTGAAAATTGATCTGAATTTCCTCATTATATTTCCTTAATACCAAACGTCGTCTATTAGAATCTCAAAACTTCTTAATAAAATCTCGAAAAGCGATTACCTACATCTCATAGACGTTGGTAAGATCACTCATATATTGTATATAATAAAATTCATTTACATTTTCTGAAGATGCCTTTAAGATAATAATACATTCATATCTTATCTGATAACTCAAAAAGAAGATATTTTTGAAGTTAAACTTCTTTGTGGAGGGTAAACCAAAAATTGATGTAACGGAAGTTGGTTGGACGTTTTGCTTGCCAGCGTTTAGAATTATTTCTATACCGAATTTTATATCTATATTTTATATCGAATTATATATCTTAATTATTATATTTCTATAATTGTAGAAATCTTCAACAGAATCCGATTGCTGGTGTAATTGTTTGTAGTGGCGTACTTTATATTTTTTAGGGATATCTGAACACGAATCTTAAGTTGTGCAACC
>JANTOP010041125.1:0-10633 GCA_027564815.1 Symmerus nobilis | reverse complement strand
ATCGCGTAATAAGTCAAAGAAACTTCCATATGGAAGCACCTATACTCCCTCGAGGAGTGAAAGGTATAGATGATGAACTGCCCCTCACTCAAGTAATTTAAAAAAATTCGAAAATTCTGGAAAGGGCTTAAAATTATAATATAGAAATCGTACTTACAACTGCCATCAGATCCGATCAGATCAGTTCCTGTAGGGGTCCCGCGATGGAAGCTAGTACTTCTGGTACCTAGACACTATGGTTCGTTGTACTACCCCAACATAATCTAGCGTTAGTTTTCATCCTAGCTACGATTGCCAGAATAATCGTAACCTTAAGTTCGCGTGCCTCCTGACAGTTAATGGACCACAGGCCAGTAACTCTATATCTTATATTGCATAAATTAGGGAATTCACATATGACGTGAGACTCTCAGTTTCATTTTGAAGCCCGCAGCCCCTACACAATGCAGAGTCTACCGTAATCTTACCGTAACAGAAAAGATTATGACCTGTAATCGTACCAATTACAGTCCAGTCCGAAGTTGCCCTACACAGACGTGGTGGGAACTTTTTCGTTTGCTTACACGTTCGCAAACCATCCCAGCTGCATAAGTGTTCGTATTCAGAGGCTAGTTTTACCAGTTAAATTGACCTTTGTAGTGCTGATTTCACAAGCAGGCTTTGGTCCAATAAATGAATTGCTGGCCCCCCGGACATCTCATTGCCTAACATCCCACTGTGACCAGGGATCCATAACATTTTGACAAAGTTGTTTGATCCCAATTTGTTAAGATAAATATTGGCTTTAAGGATCAATCTAGATTTAAAGCTCATGGAGTTATGGAGCTTTAATAGCTGCCTGGCTATCCGAACAAATGTAGATGTTTTGATCCACATACTTCATATTTAGCAGGGTTTGTGTACAGATTAATATGACCAATATTTCCGCCTGGAAGGCAATGCAATGTCCACCATGCGCTATACTGTCCTCCAAAGGGGGATTCGACGAATAGATTCCTGCTCCGGCTGACACTACATTGTAGGAACCATCCGTATACAGAACCATACCAGACTCTGAAGGATTGGCACCAGACCAGGTAGCCCAACCCAATTCCCTCGGTTCGAAATTTTGGTCAAACATTTTTTACTGAAGTTAAAAGGGGGAATAAGGTCATCCGTGATCATCCCAAATTATAGGAATGTTTGTTCCAGCATCCGGCCCTCATGAGCCTAATGGAAGTAGACTTATCGACTTGTTTGATATATATATCTAAAGCACTATATTTAGTAGTGCCTCGAGCGCAGTTGTGGGAGTGGTTTTCATTGCCCCAGTGATCAAAATGCAGGCCTTAGCCTTTGTAACATGTCCAGTCTACATTTTGTCGTATTGTTAACGGTCTTGGGCCACCACATGACTAATAATAGGACAACATGACTAATAATAGGTCTTACAGCAGAGTAAATCCAGAGTAAATATTTCGGATTAAGTCCCCAGCTTTTGCCTATCACCATACGGCACTGCCATAGGAGCATTTTGGCTTTTCGTAACTTCTCTTCTAAATGCAAAGTCCAATTGGACCGAGTTATGCAACAACCGACTAAGCGCCATTTTTTCGAAAATGAGGTTTTTGCTTTATCGGATAGTTTAGTAACTAATGCGTCTTCTCACAAAATATTATAACCTAAAACCGACTGGAAATATTTTATTTTTAACGTTAATGTTTTCGCTTTTCAGCTCTATTCAGGGTGTGTGATATTTGCAACAACCGACTAAGCGGCGCGAGATATGCAATGTTTGATATATTCTTTATTTATGTTTGAATTATTATTTTTTTTTTACTTTAAAATAAAAATTTTATTTTCAAAATAAATGTTTTGATTTTATTCTTTTTACCTGTCTTAGAAAAAAGTAGGTTTCGAATGAGAATAAAATTCATATTATGTATTTAGAATGATCGCGTATTTGAGGCTTCACAAGCAACATTGTAAACTTCAAAAACTGTATTATTAGTAAAGTAACTTGAAAAATCATTTGATAATGAAAATGTTATAATTTTGACCTTTTCAAAATTATTTTGATGAAAATAAGTAAACCAATTGTCGCATTGACGTTGTGAAAACCACTACTATACACAAATTTTTCGAAAAGCGACCAAGCGAGACTTTCTTGAATATTTTCATTTTTTAGCCACCTGGACCTATTCTTGCATTAGTATAAGTAACTTCAAATTATCTTCTATGAAAATAATCAAAGATTGGGCAAATATATCTCACGAATAAGTTGCAGCACACAGCACACTTTGTTAAAAGAGCTCTTCTGTAAAGTTTGGGTTTTGTCCCTTAGTCGGTTGTTGCATAACTCGGTCCAATTTAGCTTAGAGTCAAGTATCACTCCGAGGAGTTTAACAAATTTCTTTAAACTTATCTCCTCTCCGAAGATTGTGTTATAGACGAAATCTTCGTTTTACGCCGTTTTGTGTACAGAACTGGATTACATTTGGATGGATTCACTTTTAATCAAGATTCACTATCTTATCAAGTGCGACTTTATTCAGCTCACATAACACACAGTATTCACATTTTTTCCGATGATTAGAATAGAAATATCGTCAGCATACCCCTGCGTGAATAGTTTTACCTCATTAAGTTCTGCTATAAGGGGGTCAACTACAATACTCCACAGAAGTAGAGATAGAACACCACCTTGTGGACAGCTTCACAACTACCATAAAATTTTATGAAGTTTTAGAATTAGAAACAAATGTTTTCGCTGCTTCGTTAATCCTTTCGCCTCCATTAAAATTTGTTTCTGAAATTTTTGATTCTTTTCTCCTGGAATTCGGAATTAAAACTTTTTTATATGATTTGCCATTACATTTGCCGTTACCCTGTCAATATATAAAACGAATTGTTTAATCTATCTGCGCCTATATATAGTGTGCTGTATGTATGGATGTAGTCATAGCGCAAAACACTATTATCATAAAAACTGAAGCAAAACAAAACTGATAGTGAAAATATCCACTTGAGAGTATTTTTCATCTTGGATCTCGGGCGTTTTCTTTCCAATAATTCGTTCGTTTCTTTTTTTCCATGTTTATTTAATCTTTTTATTATTAATATCTTGTCTAACCATTTGGATTTTTTTTGCCGCTTACATTTTGATTACACAATTTTAAGTTTCTTATAAGTCTTTTTATTCTGTTGTGGTTTCTTCAACTAATCGGTTAAAGGGGGACCGGCAGAAAACCACCAAGCTCTCTCTCTTTAGTATATTTATGAAGGAAATTATGTATTTTAATAGCGTTTTTATTTCTTAATTTCAATTTTATTGAAAGAGATCTTTTTACACATACTTTGCTTTGAATAGATTAAAATATAAAATACTTATTTGATCAAGTCAAATGGTAAGAGATAAAATAATAATAAACTTCCTATCAGAGGCCGCTAAAATAAGAGGCCGTTTAACTAACAAATTAATTGGTTCGTTGACCTTTTCGATTAATATTCATTTCTTATTATTCTTGTAATAATGTAATGGAGACGTTATCAATTTGAAAGATAGTATGTCATGCGAGATATAGAAAAATATTTTATATCGCATATGGGGTTGTCTGCTGTCCTTTATTGGGTTTTAATCAATTAAATAATTTAGAAAAAGTGTTATTTGGGTGGGAGGGCGAGAAATGAATTCTAAAAATGCGGGTAAAATACATAAATCTCTAAATTAAATCAATAATTAATTTCAATCGGAAATGAAATATTTATTTAGCCTAAATTCCTTTTAAATGTCTGGCTATCGAATACTAACGTCACATATATTTATTCATCTAATTAACGATGAATGTTAATAGCTTTTGATTATTTTTGGGGAAATTGATATCGCGAGGGAAGGAGAGAGAAGAAAAAATCAATAAAATTCTAATCTAGACAAACATTTCTTGTTTTCGTTGATTTTTGAAAATTCAATTCTCGCATGGTCCAAAATAAGGATAGGCGCTGTCAGAATAAACGCCAAATGAGAAATATTTGTTCTGGTATTTATTTCTCCACACTCACACATATCCAACAGTTAACCAACATTTTTTCTCTTCATTCGAGGACTCGTTTAATTTTTTTTTTATTGCACACCCTTAAACTGACGCATGCGTAACAATTTATCAATCAATTTTATCGAACGGTAACCTATATTTTTGGTTACCATTTGATACACACGAATAGTAAACCTATTACCCATAAACTCACGTCTCCAACAAATTCTATTTCTTAATACTTAACGTTTTACATCTACAATTACTTGAGTAGGAGGACCAGTGGCGTGCATTCTAATGCGCAGAAGGCGCAGAGCACAACTGAAATATCAACAAATTGGTAATAAATTTTTATTGCGGCAAATCGCTAACTTAAATGACTTTATTTAAAAACTTTGAATCATTTTACTAATTTTTTTTATCAACTTTAGATTAAATTATGAGAAGGAGAGACGCTACTTAAAAAGTTTCGAAATCTGGCCTACGGTTCACCTACGACCATCGACGTGGAGGTATCGCATGGGATAAGAGTATATACGTTGAAAACTTATTTTTCATCCTAAGAATTTAAAATCAGTGGAAATGAAGTTTTTCTGAAAAAGCTTTAAGAAAGGTTAAAAGCCTATCGAAAGCTGTTAAATAAATTATTATTTTCGGCAGTATGGAATCCTATTTTTCTCCTAATAATTAAATTTAAATAAAATCTGAAATTTTCGTTTATAAGTTCCGTGGAAAATAAAAAACTAGAAGAAACTTTTACATTTCGGTTTTAAACCTTTTAATATGTATTTTCTATCCCAATAATTTAACGTCATTGAAATTTAAAATTGACTGAAAAGAGCTTTTAGAACCTTCCAAAAGCTTATCCATAGCTTTTAATTCAAATATTATTTTATTCATTGTGAAATATGTTTCAACTTGCCATAAGTAAATTGAAATCAATTTGGAAACTTTCGTTAAAAAGCTCTGTGGAAAAATGAAATCTCTTCAAAAGGCTTGAATGAATTGATTTGAATGGAATTGAACTGAAACCGAATTATCATGAAGTCATTCATTGTCCTTGTTTGTATTAAATCGAATAAAAATTCGGATTCCAAATTATATACTAAAATGACATTTTAATTTTAAACTTTCAATGAGCTTTCAGGTTTTTAGAAGCTTTATTTTGAAAAGTTCAAATTTTGTTAAAGGATCGTTATTTGATTAAAGAATAGATTTTAAAACGTGAAAATGAGATTAGGAAAATCAAGCTTTCTGGGGGCTTTTAAGCTTTGCAGAGCTTTTGAACGAAGTTTTAATATTTTTGTATTTTTCCTAAACTAATTTATATACTTCCTGCATCATTACATTTTTTTTGATCCGAAGAAAATTATCGGGAGATCCGGATCAAATGTCGAGATGTTCGATACTCAAATTTCTCGGTGCGAGCCTTTATGAATTTTTGAGTTTTCTTAGAATAATATCAACCATTTCGAAATATTTAATTATTGTATTTTTACCTAACTGTCAAACGAACCTTCTGCATTTTAAAATTTTTTTCCGGCCGAAGAAAATATTCGGTAATGCTGTAATTTGTTAAGGGGTCATAAAATTAGGGGTCTTATAGAGATGTTGATCGCACGTCACTGATGAGGACAAACTCCTATAACAGAGCTAAACCTAACCGCGAAATAGTAATATTGTATGAGAAATGAATCGAAACCTTTTACTTTAAAATCGGCATGAATGCTTAACTGTCTCGTTGAAAACTCTGAATTATTCAAACAAAAATGTACATGGCTAATTTTAGATATATCTGAAGCTTTCAGAAAATAATTTACTTGTTTTCTAATTTATCTCTCAATTTTTCAACTAGGAATTCTTCATTCCTTTGAAGTTATAAGTTAAAAACGTAATTGGTACGTTCAAGCTCTATATTTTCAAATCGAAAGTATACTTTGTCCAACTAAACTCTGAATTCGAGAATGTGGTAAGCACTTGTTCTACTATAAATCGCAACCAGTGACGTACCGTCTAATGAGCAGATTGCGCAGAGCACAGAAAGTTTGGGCCAACAAATCAGTTAGAAATGTTGATTTTATTAAATTACGCAGCTAGTTAATATTTAACTAAAAAAATACTTGTAATGAAATATTGTAATATTTTTATATTTCTATTTAGATTTGTATATCCAAACGTTTAACGGTCGCTACGTTTAACGGTGAAACTCATCCAGAAAACGGTTGTTAACCGAAATTTCAAAATTTTCCAAACAAAAAATTTTGAAAATCCTGAAAGCCCATTTAGAGCTTAAATTTAAAATATCACTTTATATAATTAAATTAGGGTTCAAATCTTTATCCGATTAATTAAATTTTAATAAAATATTGAGTTTTCGCAGAAAGCTTTCTCAGACCATTTTAGCTCAACGAAAGCTTTATACGAACCAAATTTTGTTCGTATTAAAATCTGTTTTCTATCCCTAATGATAATGGTCCCTTAATGAAATTTCACATTTTTCCAAAAAAAATTTTCGTATCGAAAGCATATTGAAAACTTAAAATTAAAATTTCCATATGATATACTTAATTCAATTTTTATCCAATTCATTAAATTTAAATGAAATTTCCAATTGTACCAAAAAGCTTACCCAAACCATTATAATGTCTAAGAAAGCTTTAAGTATGGAACTTATTTTTTTATGTCTTAAAATATATTTTCTACCCAAATAAAGTTCCTTTAACGAAATATTCTCAAAAAAAAAACTTCAAAAGTCCCGAAAGCTCATCGAAAGTTCGTTAAAAACATGGAGATAGAGAAGAAAATGTGATAATTGAATTCCCCTTTCGCCTTTAATAAAATTCAGTTTTTTCAATTAATTTTTTGTTAATATAAAGGTACTGGAAAATAATCAATTATTTTTATGAAAATGAGACAAAATGTCTTTCCCCCTTCCTCATCCCTAAAATAACATTTTTTTTTTATTTTACCGTTAAGTTTCAAAATTTATTTTGAACAAAAAAAAAATTAAAATTAAAAATTGGTCGAAAAATCATGGAATAGATATATGTAGATATGATTTTTAAAGTATCCTGAATATTTATAGGATTTATAAAGTATTTTGAGAACCGAATTATGCGGATATGAGTAAATTAAAGAGTTCAAACTCGCACTACAATGGAACTAACAAACCGATAGTTTGTCAAGTTCTTAAGGATATTCTAGTTGCTAAAATACTAAAGTAAGTACTGAGTACTGATTAGGTACATCAAATTCTGCCCACCTCGTGGACCGCACGCCAATGATCCCAACTGTTATAAAAGGAAAGGATTAAAAAGATGTGCCAGTGAGTCAATCGATTAGTGTCCCTCAACCTGTTGAATTGGATATCTAAATAGGGACATTTTAGATAGAAGTTAATAAATGAATCGCAACCCGTTACTAATGTCGAATTCGATTGAACTTTACTGGTGCACACTTTTCACTAATGTGCTCAAATTTAACGTAAGATAGAAAGAGATGCACATAAAAAAGCAATTTAATATGCACTGCTCCATCTATACAAGTGTTTGGTAGAATTTCTTACGCGTGGGCTGTGGGTGTGTTGGGTTCAATTGGCGGCGGACCTAAATGAGGGATCAAGAAATATAATCCAGTCGAGGTTCACTGTCCTTATAGGTTAGGTTAGGTACAGCCGGCTGCGCGCAATACTACTACTGCGCTACCGCATGAGGCCAAAAATTGTCCATTGCGATACCTGCGTACACGGTTATAACCGTAGATTTAACCTCAGAACTTACTGATCAGCATACCAACCAGAACTTTTAAAAAGCTTAATAAGCGTAGAGGTCCGCCTGCCCGACGTCCCCTAATTTTCCAAAGAACCTACACCCCAAGGTTAAGAGATACCGGACATTCGCAAAAGAGATGCTTCACGCTTTCTGGTTCTTCATCTCGGCCACAGCTGCCTATAGGTCACACAACTGTCCACGGTTTTCCATGCTGAGTTGGTGAGGTGTCTATCAGGTTGTTAACAATTAGTCGCAGTGGGGTTTAACAGTTATGTCAGCTAGCTCTATGCTCATTGTTGAGCCCGCTCTAGTGAGTTCATCTGCCTTTTCGTTACCTTCGCACCCACTGTGTCTGGGGATCCAGAAGATGTGTACGATCGATGACTTAATGCCTTTAAGGGTTAACCTGCAATCATTAACGAACTTGAACCCCACTATATCTGAGGCCATGACCTTAATAGCAGCCTGACTATCTCCATAAATTGTGACTCTGTTGTCAGGTAGTACCCTACTTGTCAGCCACTCTGCCGCTTTTTTAATCTCGAGGATCTCCGCTTGGAAGACACTGCGGCCATCCGGCAGTCTATAGGATTTGTTGATCTACAATGTTTCGGAGTAAGCCCTCGCGCCTACGCCGTCATTAGTTTTTGAACCGTCTGTGAATATGGGAATTCCGTTATCTCGTAAAGGCCATGACATCTCGCCATGGCCAAGGTTTGTGTCTTTCCAATGACCTAGATTTTTTAATCGTATTGCAGTTCTAGCGGCGACGTACTTAATATACACGTTTAGTGGCAAGAGATGATGGATCATTTCCAGCGCCGCTATCGGCGTAGAATTTAGAGCCCCCGTTATGCCTATACAAGCTAATCTTTGTACTATAGTTAGCATATGCAGATATGACTTCGTGTCCATAACAGTCCACCAAATCAGGGCGTCGTATGTCAGTATTGGAAGAATGATCGCTGTATACATTCGGTGAGTGATGTACGGACGCCACTCCCATTTTTTCCCGAACAGTTTTTGAAGCGAATAACGCTTTAGTAGCCCTTTTCGTTCTCTCTTTCGTGTTCCTCTTCTAAAGAAGTTTAAAATTTAGGATAAGCCCTAGTTTCGGAAGAGAGTGTGAGTGACATCCTGTTAATTTTCGGTAGAACAAAAGTTTAAATTTTCCTCTTCCTTCAAATTTCCGAACAGCAATAATTCGGTTTTTACATGTCCAACGCCAATATGGACTAATATCCTCATGTGTTTTCGCATCATTTTCTAAAGAAATCAATGGATTATAATTTATAATGGTTTTATTGAATCTTAATACACAATAAGACATATCAATTATTATAAAAGGCATCGGTATACTACATACTTTCATGATGCTGATAATTATTATAACCTGTCAACATTTAATGTCAGCTACAAATTGTGCTGAAAGCATAGTGATGTGCCTGTGCATAATCTAGGTTCAGAAATTCAAATCAATGTTCCAAGTAATGATAGCAATTTTCAATTCGAATAACGTTTTATATGTCAAGCATATACAGAGTAATATGTAAAAAAAAAATTTCCCTTTTGTCTATTTATGAAAATAAACATCTAAATAAAAATACCGAGATGGAACGTAAGCTTATGGCACATACCTTACGCGAGTGCACCATAAAACCATCTAATTACAATTAATATTAATTATTATTTAAATGAAAATGATTAATTGATGGATCGGAATGTTGGGTATTTACATGCTAGGAGTGCTTATCGTTTTTTTTCTGTCTTACAAAATAAACAGCTCCATACATAGAAATAATAATACGATTTGAAAAAAATTAAATAAAAAAATCATACTGCTACTCAATTTTATTTTTAATTAATAATTCTTCAATTATTAAGTTTCTTTAATGAAATTTTTGTATATCTTTTTAAGGCTAGACTATTTATGATAAATATAATATTTAAATTATTTACACGCGATATGTGATAAGAAAACACATCGCACAATAGATTGGACAAACAAGACAGTAAATTAAACCGTTTGATGTGCGAAGAATTTCAATTATTTTCCGTTAAAATTTACATATAATTAAAATTCAATCATTTAAATTTTATTTATTTGCCGATCGATAAAAATGATGCGACATAAATTCCTTCGACATTTTTGCGCTTTTTTATTTTAAGGCCACAATATTAGATCTCCGCCAAGATAATATTAATTCAATAAGATAATTAATTACATGAATTGGTTCAAACCAAAACTAGTATATATCTATATTAAGCTAGTATTCACTTCAATTGCGCTTCAAGGCGAGGTGAAATTACTGAAAGAAAATGTGTACCATGAATTCTGAATTCCAAATGAATTCCAAATTCCATTTGAATTTAAATTAATTTTACGAATTCCACATGTATATATTCAGTTTAGTATCTCTAAAATTATCTATTACTAATATTACATTATTATTTAATTAAGATATTATAATATAAAAATATTAAAATAAATAAATGAATAAAATAAAATAAATAAATAAGGTAATGTGAATTGATTTTTAATTGGTATTTGATATTGATTTGGGACTTTAGGCATTTGCCAATGACTAGAAGGTTACGTAAACGTAACGTGGGTTACATACGGTTACATAAACGTAAATAAATACACAAGCACAAATAGTTATATTGAATAATTATTAAGGAGGTCGGTGCGGGCAAATACAAAAGCTAAATGATTTTTTTTTATTTCATATTATTATTCTACACTCATTTCTGCACAGAACGACATATTCCCCACAATTTTACGATAAGCGGAAGTGCTTCAAAATTCAGTGCAAAGTAGGGTATGTCGAGCAACAAATCAATGAAAACACA